>OX103974.1:36465698-36564755 GCA_944470395.2 Schistosoma turkestanicum | reverse complement strand
TATTTTTTTAAATACTTTTCATTCTGACTAATATTTAATCAAACAAAATCACATTCATTTATCTGTGTGAGAGAACGTTATTTCATGGTATGGTTAATTAGTAACATAACACCAAAGAATAAAAATATTTTATTGTCAAGCATCCTGCGGTGATGCATCAACAATTACAGAAAATACTGATTGCTAAGAACTTTACTCAGACTTATAAGTTACAAACGACTCAGTATTTTGTTTAAACTATTCATAGTTCACATGATTGTACTTAAGAACCTTAAAGTTCTCAGAAATTTACTTGTCGCAAATGTTGGATTAATCGAAGTATTCATTAGGAATTTGAAAATCTGAATTTCCTGCCAGCTAAGAGTCACTGACGAGTTTATTAACTAAACCAAGCGTATTAGAACTTTCATACGGTTTCGATTTCACATCACTCAATGTCACACCTGAAAATGTCGTCAGTAAATTACCTAAGACACTGATGACTGACTGAAACTAACGATTTCAGCGACTACGGTTTTATTACGGAATAAGCTATGCTGTTCATAAGTGAAGCAGTCAAATAGCGTAAAATTTTACTTGCTTAGGTTATAAATAAAATTTGCCACTTATATTAGAAGAGTTCTTTTATAATTTTACAAAAGTAAAGGTAATTTTACTAGGATTTATCACAAACATTGAATACCGAGATACTTGCTACTCACACGATATCTTGATTTCGGTCAATTGAATATTGTGGAAACCGTAAAAGCTTCATATTTTAACTAGACGTTTATCCACACAAATGTTTACTGAAAATTTGGAAGTGAAAATGTTATTTTATTCATACTATTTTTAAGTTGGTTTCAATCATAGTTTATTCAGAAGTGTGCAACCTTTTAAAACCTAGCGGTATTGAGAGTGGGGAATTATAATTGTTTCGAACAATTTGCAAGTGACTGTCGACTTTGATACCAGAGTTCAGTAGACAACTTTCCGATCACTTAGTTGCCCCATATTCTGAAGTTCAGTGGCGTAAAATATTTATTCAGTGTAGTTGGTAAAATGGCTGATAACTTTTATAATGAGATGAAAATGTAGCTGACTGTTTTCTGGTTTTGCCTAGGTTCTAGGTTCTAAGTAAGAACCATCCTTTCAGTTATATCATTTTGAAAATCTATCGGTCACACAATGTTATTATTAGCAATTTTAGGCTGTCCATTATATAAAACAGAACTTCGGAAGCAAGAGTAATGGATGAAAGTCAATGTATGAAAAACCATTGTTTATCTAAGGTGCGCTCTTACTAAACAGTTCCAATCCAAAGCTTTTCTGAATAAAAGGGATTTGTTGATCTTTACGGTAAAAAAACTTTTTCATTTTTCATCGTATTAGGTAGGTAGTTTCACATGTTTGTGATTGCACATATTAGTGTTTATCAGTTTGTTAAGTGATTTATTCAGTGAAACTGTGATAAATGAAAAAAAGTATAAAAAGAATTTTAGGAAACTATATGAAGTGAAACAGAATCAAACTGTCTTTCAATCTACCTAGCCTGAACTGTTTTAGATTCTGAACTAAATTCTGAAAGTGATGTCAGATTGCGATAAATCATTGAAAAAACAAACTGAATTTAACATACCTGGTTGTGCCCTTACATCGGCAGGAATTATGTAATGGTGTTTGCCACATCATGCTCATAGATACATAATCTTTTGTCATTCATCCACATCTGTATAGATTGGCATCATTTCCACGCTTTACATTTATACTTTTACATTTGACGAATACTTTAAAGTGTTTGACGGGTCTGTAAAGAATATAATACATTTCAGGAAGTGAATAGACGTGGTACGTTTTCACATATCTTCCACTGTGTCAATATTTTAAAGTGTTCAGACAGGCACGTTCTATGAACGCTGTGAAAATCGCAACAAAGTAAGTGGTATAAACTTCAATGTGGGGCAGTTATCGCAATCGTTTCCTATGAAAGTAAACATTAGAACACGGAGAAGTATAGATAACTTCAGAAAGTAGGAATATCTCGAATCAAAAGCTTTGTCTTACTAGTTATACAGATAGAAACAAAGATAAAATATGTCGAATGAAAACAAGTTTACTGTTGTTAAGTTGGAAAAAAGAATTAGGTATAAGCTAATAGTGACAAAATGATACAAACAAATCAGCCTGACTGGTGTGAGGGCGATATTATCGTTGACCACTAAAGACTGTGCATAATGATTACGTTTTCCAAATCAAACACCAGCACCATTCTTTAGCCGAAATATGGATATGGCTTTAGTGGGTTTTCATAAAAGACTATTTTGGGAAATATTTTAAGAGAATTTTTGAGATCTGAAAACATCTGACCAATTTTATCCATGTTATAAGGGAATATTTACATAACCACATCAGTCAGATATCTACAAATAATCAATATTGAAACCTCCATCCGAAAGTTAACCTTCTGAATAACTAAAAATAAATAAATAAATTCACAATATATTATAAAAGAAGATTGTTAGCTTGCTATCTGAAAATTAATTTAAAATCGACCGTAAGCACTCAATTCCGCAATTAAACTGATATGAAATTGTGTTTCTGGTGTCCTCCGTGTGAACCTATGCAATTCATGCTTCTTTAAACTATCATTTTCCATTTCATTAAATTACATAATATGATTAAGGTCATGCATGATTTACAAAACACTGAACTGAACAGAAAATTTTCAGTACTATATAAACACCGTTAAACTACTAATCACGGTCGTTCCCGTAAAATTACATAATGAACATTTATGCTGCTATCATTTTTATATACTTTTTGCTGTTACAGTTTCAAAATTCGGAACATTTATGTCGAATTGTTGAAAATCGGACACCGGTAAGCCTTGAATACGAATGAATAATAGTTTTTTGCTACAGAGATTTGGTATTTACTCACAAAACATTGATAAACGATCAGTGGGTCGGAGCCATCTGAAAATCACTGCTAGTTATGATGAAAGGCTAAAGAAGAGTCAATCGTTTTCAAAAATCAAGGTCAGTTTTAGTTTGTCTGAGTAATACTGATATTTTCATGCAAATCAACTTTTTTATGCAGGCAAAGTATGTTTTCACATGCAAGCTATTTTTTGTAAATGCTTTAGTGCATAGAGATCCATCGTTTATGTACCATCTTGTATAGATTTATAAGAATTTGAAATTTGTACTGTCACCATAGATGTGTGTTAAAAAGACGGTACACTGCTCACTTAATTTACGCAACATGTTAATGATCAGAAATCGGACAGCAATAAGGGGGGAAAATACGATTTTGTGGTATTACAACTTAATAAGAGTAAACTTGGTTTCATCATGTGTAGTGGTCTTGCAAATTTACTTGCAGCTCCTACGATTAGTGAAATAAAGATCACATACCATTCTGCATCCTTCATACTTTTACCACGCACCTTTGATCAACCTGATGTTTGCTACCGATCGTCAGTGCAAAAGATGATGATTTTTGTAGTTCTCCAGCTTTTCACTGAATAAAATTGTGAAATGGAAGTTCTCGATCCTTATAATCAGAAATTCGATCCCAGGAACTCAGCTCTCGTGTATAAGTGTTTAATCCCGCTTTAAAAGCTTGTGATAGGTCACCTATTCTGCTTATTTCGACTTCCTCTATGACCCTGTGAACTAAATTTTAATGCCAACTTAGGAAATCTGGTACTCTTTATTATGAACCAGTAAAATTCATGCAGACGCATTACCGC
Source organism: Schistosoma turkestanicum (assembly GCA_944470395.2). NCBI lineage: Eukaryota > Metazoa > Platyhelminthes > Trematoda > Strigeidida > Schistosomatidae > Schistosoma > Schistosoma turkestanicum. Next base: position 36,561,022 of record OX103974.1, on the reverse strand, counting down.
GTTTGAGAGAGAAAATTGTGCAACCTATGATCGGTTCGTTAAACGCGAATTGTGTTGTAAATCGCTCACCATTTGGCTTGCTTTACGCTAGTCTTTGTCGTAGCGTAATCTCTCATTTTCTAGTCCTGTCCATTCTAAATATAAGGTTTAGGTGTCCAATCATGAAGAACAAATATTTTATGTTCGCTTCTCAACAGTTCACTGCAGTCTCGTACAAGAGTAATTGACCTCGTCTCCGCTGTTATCATTGATGATCGCGTTGCACTGAATGACATCAACATTGATTTCCTTAGTTTTCGTTTCAAAAGTACAGTGATAATTTTGAACGCATGAGATTGCCATCTCATACTGGCGTTGCGTTTTGTTTTTGACAGCATTAGAGCAATTTATTTTTTCCAGAGAAGCATTTTTACGTGAAGCTTATTTGAATGTCCTGCTTCTGTCAGCTGAGTTTTATTAACAGCAGGCATTCCTATGCTTTATTTTTACACGTACACAACTGCTTGAGTGATCATTTCGGTTTCTTTCATTCTGTGGATATTCCATCTGTAAACGTTAATTATCGCATTGGTTGTCACAACGGGCTCTGTCTCGTAACTAATGAGGAATCTGCGCTTTCAAAATCAGTTGTCTTTCTGTTCGCGAATTGATTTAGTCACCTGATTTTCAAAAATATTGAGCACTCCAACGGTGTACTTTCACTCCTACACACCTAGTTCAATGATCATTCCGGTTTTGTGCTTCTTGTTACCGTCACTGCACAAATAAACTTCCTCTTCAAATGCCCGGTTCCTACGAAAATATAGCATTTATTATTTCTTTCATCCTATATTCGTAACGCTGTCACCTCGCGTTGTAATTCTTCTGTCTTCTTCACGACATCATCAGCCTGTCTTTCACGCGCCACTGAGGCGACTGTTGAGTTTTTCAGCTGTCTTGTTACTTTAGCCAGCTCAGTAACGCCCATTGGTTGTGCCACGTTCACCAGTCTCAAATGTTGGGCACACGTTCAATGAATTGCGACGCTAGAAGCTGTGCTTGCGACACCTCATCTAAATCTGGCAGACTCCGGAGCAGCAATATTTTCAACTCCACAGCCAGCACGAGTGAGTCGCCATCCACCGTCAGTCTCGCCTCTCGGAACTTCAGCAGCGTGTCGTGCCTATACGCCGGGCTGTCAAACTCCACCAGCAGATTTTCCGTCACCACCTCCAAGTAAGCGTCCTCCACACCATCGTACACCGATCTCGCCCTGCCTCTTAGTAGAGTCCCCAAAAGCACCACTTTCGCCCTCTGCTTCTTGACTCCTACCAGCTCCGCCCCGGCCTCGAACACCCTCTAGACGCTCATAACATCTCCGTCTTCAGACTCCCAAGGCCATGGGATCTTCATCCCGTGTAGAGTCAGCGACACCAATTGAGAAGACTGAGGCGGGCGCGGAAGATTGTATTATGCAAATATACACTCTGAGTCAATTAAAAACGAAAACATAAAATTGAACACTCTATTTGAACACCATTTTTGAGTCGTGACTCCCAACGCTCCATCCTTCCTACATTTCTGTTGTTGCTTCCTTTCCTTCCTGTTGGCACTCCATTTAGTTCTTCCTTTTGTGCTGTAAATCCCTCACCATTTGGCATGATTTACGCTAGTCTTTGTCGTGGCGTAATCTCCCATATTCTAGCACTTTCCATTCTAAGTATAAGGTTAAGGTGTCCAATCATGAATTTTCAATTTTCTGGCTACTTATGATTATTATGTTCAATAGTCTATGGCTAAAAGATATCTTTTATTTCAGAAAAGTTATCCATTAACACAGTGAATAATGTTAGTATAATTCTTTTTATGAATTTAAAGAACCTATTCACAATTGAAATTTTGTTTTCTACATTAATTATGTTAAATCTTTTAATTCATGCTAACAGAGAGTAATTGACAGAGCTTCCAGTTTCTGGGAGAAAGCGCTGATAGTTAAAGTACGAAATTCGGGAAACTTATTAGTTGCAAGGTAATAAAAACATTTTGTAAACTAGACATAAGTCCTTCTAATAGATAATAATAATAATGATATTAATCATACTTTTTTCTGTTAGATAAACCCTATATATATATATATATATATATATATATATATATATTACTTTCATATAATGTCGGTCAATAATTTTCAATTCTACACAATTTAACTACTTCGATTTTATCATTACTGATTCATTGGTCTTGTAGAGAATGTGAACATGGACTGATGCAAACAAATAAATACGAACCTGCATCATACTGTGAGAAAGATAATTGTTTAAGGTCTGTAACATGTGGAGAAGTAAATATTCCTGAGCAATATTTATCCGTAAGTGAATGTAAAGTGGAGACATTTTAAAAAAATAATGCGAATATCTTTAACATGTCATAATTTTAAAATAATATTAGTTTTCCTAATTCAATTAAGACCTATAATTCTCACAATTTGTACGATGAGTAGGACAAATTGTTACCATCAAGTGACTCCATGTAAAGTTTGTGCTGTAATTATTCACATTTACTGAAATTTAAGTTCATTAAGCCTCGACAATCTACATCTTGATTGTTTTTCCGAAGAAGCTGGAAACACAATGTCTGATGAAATGTTGAAATGAGTCATGTTTCAGTCCAGCATGTCAACGGAAACATACATTTTGTATAGAAAACAATTCCTAAAACTTCGAATAAAACTAAACTAAGCACGATTTTCTTTGAATTCAATAGAATTAAAGCGTGACAGTGTATATGTGTAGAATATGTGTGTCTAAAATAATACGATCAACACTAAACTTACTAAAATATAGACAAAATCATTCATGATCTTTAGAAACGCTGAGTTAAGATGAAACAAAAAGGTCTAACTATAAAACGTTGCATGGAACACCCTCGAATCTACAATTCTAATGTGACGGTGATGTCAGTCAGTTCAATCAATTCTTTTACAGGATCTATTTATGTCTGAAGAGCTTATTCTTTAATGTGAACGTTAAAAAAGATTTCTGTTTTAAATAATATGATAGGAATAACTAATAGATTGGATAATCATAATATGAAGGAGCGAAAACAACCACTCAAATGAAATATCATCATCTATTGGATGAATAATTTAAGACGTTAATAAAATAGTAAATCTTGAAGATAAACTAGTCAAAAAAATATATTTTCTGCATCAATGTATTTATGTTTCGATGGAATTAGAACTTCTCCACGCAATTATATTGTTAACTAATAGCTCCATTTCGTGTGTCGTTTGTTTGGTTTCGATTTAATCCTTTGCTTGTCTTTATGAATTAGTATGTTTAAAGATTGAGCTTGTCCTGTTGTGTCACATTTCGTTAAGCATTAACACACCTTTCAGTGTGATTTCTGTTTTGAAATGTTTACTCAAGCCTCCATTATTCTGGTCATTATTAGTTCAATTTTTCGGAAATTGGTGCTTGTTTCTTATAATGTTTATTCGAAAAATTCATTTTATTAAATAATTTTGAATATCGATACTTATTTATCACAGCATGTATATTTATTGTCTGCAACTTCACAATCGCAAATGATTATAAATCGATAAAATAAATACTGACAGTCATAACTAGAAATAGATGTAATGAAAAGGCATGATATTTTTGATAATAGAGTTGAGGAGATTGTTGATTTTCATTGAAAATATGAAGCAAGTAATGTTAGAATACCGTTGAAAACCGGAAACCTTAAACTAACACGTCGTCGCAGTACGGGACTAACCAGCTATTCACATGCAGTTCCGGTAAGAATTTCTGACCAACCCTGTGAACGGGACATTGATGATGACAAAAATAATTACAAAAATGGTCGCACGATAGCGACATTCGTGCGAAAGATCGAGGCTGTTCGGTTTGCTGTTCAGGTGCAATGATCATGGGCACGCACTGTTGATCAGTCATATCAATTACCTACTTAATTACGCCTGCTACCTCCAGTGAAGCATAGTCCACTGATAAGTATTCTCCAAGCTAATCTGTCCTGGGCTTCTCTTTCCAGTTCCGTCCAATTTTTATACATTCTTCTGATGTATGACTCCATTTCTCGGCGTCATTTGTTCCCTGGCCCTCCTCTCTCGCTTTGACCACTAGGGTCCGATGCTTTCAGCATTCTAATAGTGGTCAAACATTAATCAACTCATGAGTGCAATGAAAGAAGTGTATATATGTATATATATTACTATCCAATAATCTATTATAATTAGGTTTCATTTCAAACTTCAGAATTTGTATGTAAATTATCTTGTAAAACTGAACTAGTAGAAAACTATTTCCCATTGTTATTTCAAATGTTGATGTGAGTGCAGTGTGAATAATTTACGAAATTTACTAATCATCATCATTTTCATTTTCGAAATGATGGACACAAGGAAGTAATATCACTGACGATAATCATGATACATGGTGTTTGAATGAAATAAAACAGTACTCATTTTCAACTTTGTTTAGGCTTGTTATTCTCGAAAACATGCTAATCTTAAGATGATATACCCTGAAGGAGAAGGTGTAGCTCAGAATGAATTAATATTACTTGTGAGTAATCACTATTCCACTGAATGTGATAAAGATACAATTGCTTGGGCTACCTTTTGTGATCAGGAACCGGTAACTTTGAGGTAAATTATTTTCATTATTTATTTGTTTATTTTTACATCCAATTATGTGAATAAATTTAACCGGACTACAATTGAAATAAATTATTTCAAGTTAGTAAAACTTAATCATTACCCACTTACATTTCATTTCAGAATCCGATTCTCAGGTGAAGGTTTTCTCTAGTTCACGTTTCCTCCTTTGACTTTGCGTGTTACAAATTTAAGCTTGCTTTTATGTTCAGTTGAGTAATTTCTGTAATTTCTTTCTTATCCACCTCCAACCATGGCAGAAATATGGTCTTCGGAAACATAAGTCGTTGCAGAAAGGTAACTGACAACAAATGAGGAAGATCCAGAATAGATGGTTGTCTATCATCACCTGCAACTTGTGGGGGATATCTTTTGTGGTTCTTCAATCTCTCACTCAAAACTACAGAACTGCTTTGACGTTTGAACTGAAAACTCCGAATTCGGTGTTCACTGAAAAATAGTTGCGTCGCGTTCTTTTCGGTTTTCAATCACTGTTGTTCTGCATCACACGATTACCAACGATACAATTCCGGTTTGCAAGAGTTTACACTTCTACCTAAACATTCCTGCCAAGTGTGATGATGTTAGTGCATAATGTTTTGTTAAACGTCTCGCATTTTCGCTTGTATGTGTCGGAGCCTACTGGCGCTGAAACTAAAACAGCACTTGTCTTCTTCTCCCTCTTTCATTGCCGTTTGTGAGACAGAAGAGCGAAATCTTCTGCAAAGGCCAAATCGTGCGGCTGCATCTGGGCTGTCAATTAATCTCTTGATTCCAGTGGAATGTTGAGATCTTCGTATTCCATGTAGCCATCAGAAGAAGGGAAAAGGGTGAAGATGAAATTTTCTGCGTAACAACAGTCTCCTTCAAGAAGTAACCTGTTAACTGCCGGCGACTCACGATTGTTCGGTTACATCAGACCACTTCATTTCATTCAGCTGACATCGGAATATTGGTTCGTGGAGTATGCTAAATTTTCTATGTTTCTTGTTTCTTTCAAAGAACTTTGTTTTTGAAGTAGTTATTATGAAATTTAAAGTGTTTTCAAAGTTGAGCGATTGAATTTTGGCTTTCAGACATCAAAATCATTGACATTTTCATAAACGTTGTATAGGATCCAAACTTAGGCTCGGACCGAGAAATAACTGTCTAGGTAGGTTAGATACGCAGCTTGCACAGTTGAAATCAAAACAGCTGATTGGGTAAGTGAAGGTTCTAATATTCATCATAAGTATGAATAATGCAGCACTACCTTAACAAATATTACTACTCTGTTACTCCACAAACAATTTTTCAATTATTCAAAACAACAGCACAAATAAATGTTATACTATCCCTTCTGGAAAGATCAGATTCTTTCGAAAGAAAACGTGTGGTTGCTTTATAACACAGTATGATTCTTTTTCTGGAAATGTGCTTTAATTCACATCCAAGATGCACAATTCGAGTCAAGGCAAGCGACACAATAAAGATAGGCAGAAATCGACATGGCTGTCGCCACGACTGCGTATCAGCTTAAACAACATAAATGCAGTTCGCAGAGGAACATGAAAACTCAGTGAGGGCAAAAAATAGAAATTATAATAAAATACAGATATTACCATCTGAAATGGAATCAAACAGACTAACAAAACGTGCAGCTGAAGTTATCAATCGGGACAAATTAAAGGTGTACACATGGAGGGACTATCACAAGCAAAGCTTTCAAAAATGGATCTTGCAGTAATGTGATAATTTCTTGGCTCACTTCAGCAAAAATTATTGCAGACATTTATGGAAGTTTTCTACAGTATTTTGTAAAATCAAGTGCATGCAGTAGTTAGTGTGAAAATAAGTGTATTCCGGTCTTTCGGCAATTCATCTTCATCAAGGATTTTAGTGTTAAATAAATCTTCCTTCTAATATGGTTTATGTGTTATAGTAAAGCCCAATTCAAAGCGTAAACAGTAGGACGGAGGATATTATCGTTATCGAAAAGTGTACGATGTTTATAAACAATTCAAATGAATAATGACTGGCAGTTTTTTTTATTGATAGAGTCTTTAGGACTGTTACTAAATATATTCCGTTAATCAGTTGCTTTACATATTCTTGAAATGTCTTGTGCCAGTGTTTCATGACAAACGTTTATTTATCTTTATCTTTATATTTCTGTAGATGAGATAAACTTAAGCCAGTAATATGTCGATGAAAATGATTAACCTAAATGCAAACTAATATGCTTATTTTTATGCACACTTTGAGGCCTTTCTTAGGTTTATTGAATTATTGCCAAACTGTGAAACAGGTTCTGGAAACAGACGATGAGCGACTAGAGTATATGACGAAACACGAAATGGCTCATGTGTTAGTAAGTTTGCGCTTTGGTCTCTTTCTCATACGTGTAAATAATTTCAAGTTGAAGCATTACTTTTGTGCGTTACCCCAATATGTTTACTTTACTTGAGATTTGATGAAACAATTTTAACTACCAATTTTAACTTATTGTATGTTACGCGATAGGCAGGAATAACTGAAGTGATTGTAATGAAATTATGGTGTGATCTGTATAGTCTGGTCGTGATGTTATGTCCGCATTTCTGTACATTTTCAAATATGATAAATGAAATTCATGAATAATCAGTAACTAAGTTGAAAATCAGCGTTTAACAAACCATGATTAACTATTTTTTTGAAGATGTCAGATCTGATCAATTAAATATTGAAGCTTTCAGCACCCCTCTGAAAGCAATATCATTACCACAACTCTGACGATATAAAGGGTGAAACTTCTTACACTTATCCACCGTTTATAATAAATATGTTGCTTATAGAGAGATAATGAAGTCATTGAGAATGAAATGAGCATCTAAGGGAATAAAATTACACTCAAATAATCAAAATCAAATTCAAATCTATGAACTGTTTGATTATTTTTTACTGAGGGATTCCATCCCTCGATTTATAGTGAGATGAGGAACTCAAGTGAATATCCCAAGTAAGTATTTTTCATTTCGGTGACGGTTTATTGTTTCCTAATAACATTTTTTGTTTTGGGTGCATAAGAGCATTACTGATATCTTTTCAAATAGAAATATTCATAGAGCCCTCTCAATTATTCGTGCTACATAGGAAACCTGTCTAACTTCTATCCGTGTCAGTATAAATAGGCTCATATCTAGGCTCCTTAGTTCTTGCACATTGCTGTAATCCGTTATAAGTGTGGACGATCAGTTGCTTTAACTACCTCGTCTGTTTTGTGGATTACATTCCTCATCAGAAACAACCTAACATGTCCCACTCAGGTTGCCACGTTCCTAGCGGATTTCCGCTGTGCGTTTGTTCGATTGCTTTAAGGTTCGATTCAGCCTTACCTTACAGTGAACAACATCATCCGTCCACGCAGTTGTTGTTCACTTGTATGTCACATTTGTTGCAACATTCCCACTTTATGAAGATACACAACTTCATCTACTGTTTTGCCACCAATACCTACTACCTGCATCTCAATACTAGCACTGCACACGCAACAATCCTGGAACGTACGGGCGGTGCTTCAAAGACACCTGCGATTGAATACCAGTAACTTTTGAACATTCACCTACAAAAGTGGCTACGTTTCACACTTGCAAAGTAGGGTGAAGTAAAATGCCTGGTAGTTCGATTGTCCTCTGGTTAAGTAACGTTAATTTCGACAACACAATGAACGACGCAAGTTAGAAAAGCCAGTCGAGCGTTTTGTATTCGTGTTGACATTGACGAGACTGTAAGGATAAGCAAACAGGTCAACACACTTAACTAATTTATTTCCTATCACCCGTTCAGGTACCAATGCCAGCTCGTGATGAAGCGACATTTTGTATTTCGAGGGGAGAATTGCAGCATGAATACGTTTACATAGTTACTTAAGGAGTTGAGTAGACTTTGTCTCTTGCGATTATCTTAACTAGAAAAAACTATATCATTGGCACATTTTAAGTCAACAAGTGAATGGTAAACCTCACACACCTGAAAAGTAGTATTGTTAAACTCGTATCTAAGTACATATCAACCACACAGTGTAATAAGAATCTAGATGATGGAGAGCCCTTACAAACATCACTTGAAGGGATCGATTCCGATGACAGTTCGTCATAAGCTTTGACTCTTCCAGTACTTTCCGGATAGAAAACATGTATAAAATTATTGCCCTTCTGGTTTCCACTTTTCAACGAAAGACACCACCATAGAACTTCACAATAGTTCGAGTCTGCGCCGCTTTCGGGTCGAAGACAATAATCATGGTCGGACTCCTTAAAGTGTGTCGGTGTGCTAGAACCTGCAGACTTGTATATATATATATATATATATATATATATATATATATATATATAATATCTCTGTCCACGTAGAGGTCTTAAACAAGCCTGACTTTTTCGATTCGACTTTTCGTAAGCAGTAATGAGTTGTCAAACTATCATAAAAACAAATATTTTCTACATAGCGATAAATCAACTGATTCCTCACAAGAGGGAAACTTTTCCTTTCTTGCAGCCCGAAGCAATCAGTGAGTGAGATCAGTCGGATAGGATAACATCAGGTTTCTATGTTATGATTATTGTCTCAGTCAAACTGAGTCACTCTTATAATTCCTGAGGTAGCCCTGTTAGCTTTCAATGCCCCTTGTGTCTGTTGCTTTGACATGATGATTGAGTTTGCTCATGTCAATGAATCCAACAAGCAATATTCGCTGTTCTGGTAAGTGCTACCAATATAGTCAGAAGAATTGCAGATCAGTGTTATAAAAATTTGAGTCTAAACGTCTAAGGGCCTAATCATATTGCTGACCGTGTATCAATGTGACAGCGGTAAGCTGTTTTCTTTTGACTTACACGGCTCTCTTACAAGGGAAGAAATTGTTTCGGAAAATTCAATCCCGAATTTTCATCCCTCACTTCACCCCATGGATTTTCATATCCTGGCATAATAACGTTTCAAGAGCTGAGATAACGCTTCAAAATCTTCACTTGCAAGAAGGGCTCATGGTAAATTTCCAGCAGTCGTTCATTAGGCTATGCGACTGCCTTTCTAGCTTCAAAGTGACATTCTCTCCAATACGTGTAACAGTGAATGAGATCGAATCGGTCGAAATCAAATCATTCGTACAAATCCTCACAGCTCTTTCACCTAAACATCACTGAAGGAGTAACTTGCATTTATAAATGAAACTTCAGGTGTTTCAAGTTCTACTGACAGGTGCATCAACTAAGGATTATAATTAATTTAAACCTAATTACTTTTGAGATTATTACAACAAACTATTGAGATTTTGTATTACAGTGTTCAAAATGGTTACTGAGATTATTCGACCACATCTTCAAAGGTAAAATAAAGTTTATGACCTGTTTTACTTTTCAAGTTCACCAGCGGAACAGAATAAAACTTTCAATTGGTTATCAACCCGAGGGAACTTTTCGTTGCCGAAAGTACTGCTTAGTTTGCCTCATATGCGTGTAAGTTAAACTGTTATTCCATTGTAATATGGTGAGGCATCACTCTTTGAATAAGCAACGATTACCATAGAAATAGTTAAAGCTAACTTGCCTTGCAATATCACAAAGAGTTGTTCGGCTAAGAATTAATTGTTTCCATTATATATTTTAGAGCGTCAGACACCTATATGTTTGGCTATTTTCCATTGCAGTGATAAGAAAGATTCGCTCATTTTATTAAGATATATGTTAGTTTATTATCATGACCAGTGACAGATTTTGAGATGAAATTATCTGCTGTGATTACTTTGTTACGATCTGTTTACAGTGAATTTATTTTACTCGATCGTCCGCTTTTTATACAATATCTAGATAACCAGTCTACGAATACGCACAGTCATGGTGACCGTTGAACTTACAGATATTAGGCTTTCATCCATTTGTCACATGCCTAAAGTCGAAAATTCTCAAAGCCATTTATTTTCCACGTCTTTGATAGTTCTACATACTCAGTTGTGCTTGGTTTTCAGTAGTTTTTAAGTAAGATCATTTATAAATAAATACTTGGAACACATAATAATTTCGAAATGAAAGGGTGGGCGTTTTGCTGTTGTTGACATTAGTAGCTGTAATTAGGTATTCTCTTTTGGCATACTTGCGTTAAGAGATGCTTATCGACAAAGCGCCCGAATTAAGGACTAATTAGTCAGTAACTGTCAATATGCTCAGGGATCCATTTTTCACCCGCTGGATATCTAGTGACGATCAATCAGAGGATGAATTACTTAATTCATATCCAGTCAAGAAAATTCAGGACTGTCATATATACATAAATAAGGTTAGTAGGTCCAAACTTCTCCTAACAGACCGTTCGTCAATTCGACTCTTTTCCTAGAATCTAATTTTTCAGGGCCTATAATTATTTATTTGTAATATTTTATGAATTTCGGTTTCAATAACATCAGCTGAAGACGTATAAGTTTAGGCGATATTCTCAGAGCTTCATTTCTGTGAGGAATATAAAGAGTTGAACAAAGGCGAAGTTGAAGTATGAGTCCTGAGTAGAATGAAATTAGCATCTTTGGTTCCACTAGCTAACACTGACTAACATTCATGAATATTCTTTAGCGCTACTATACAATTTCTAACTTCTGTCAGTTAACACAACACAACCGTTTTATTTTGATGGCATAACATTCATTATAATATTTATGTCTTTGGTTTCCAATCGACATGTATTAAACCAATGATAATCATCCAAACATAGATAAGTGTAAATGCTCTTGATGAAACCGAACTGAGACATATGTGATTGAATGAAAAAGCTACATCCATTTAACGTTTGGCGAAATATATGAAAAGTGACAACACTGTAGAAGATGACATCTGTCATACAAAATAAAGTATACAGTTCTTCAGCTATGAACGTAAACATTATTTATTATTCTAAAAATAAAAACAAAATAAGAACAGACAGCATGTAATAAAAAGGATACACCATATACACGAAGATGAAAAGGCGATTGAAATATTAAAATCGAAAGTAAAAAATTAAAACCTAAAATCTTACCAAACGTTCATCAGCTTGGGGGAAACAGAGGAGTAAGCTACGAAACTAATCTTTACTTCAGTTTCCGTAGATAACACCAAGCGTACTTTACTTTTGCCGGAGAGGTAATAAAAAGAACAATGAGAATGCCATTGGATGAGATCAACTCATGTGTTTGTTCAGAAAAGAATACGAGCGTGCGAGCAAAGTGAAGTGAAATACGGTGAGCGAACGATGTAAGGCATTATAATGAGATGATGACTATCACATAAAATGAGCTAGACATGCGATATGACAAGGCGAAAACTGCACGAACTCACAGAAGGTAATTCTTTCGACAGTTTGGGCGAAAATGTGATTCGGTCGAAATACATTTCAAAAAGCCTTCACAGTATTCAACACTGGTGATTTTTCGGACACCATCAGTAGATTTATTTATCGCAAAATAATAATTTTCAATGAAGTGTTATTAAACTTAAATTAAACAAAGTAAAAATAAGCGAATTGAGCAGCATATGGAGCTAAGGAAAAGCAAGCAGGGTAATGAGATAATGAATTACACGGTCAAAAAGTGCGTGAAAGAAACGAGAACAGCCGATTGACTATAGCATTACAATGGAGTTGATGAGTCAGCACTAAATAAGAACACGATGAAGGTTATTCAACACTACGACGAAAAGACTCTATTGAAGTCACAGGTTCTTTTATGGAAGAAAGCCATAGGTTACTTAATGAATGAGACTGTTGTTACGCAGAAAATTTCATCTTCACCCTTTTCCCTTCTTCTGACGGCTACATGGAATACGAAGATCTCAACATCCCACTGGAATCAAGTGATAAATTGACAACTCAGATGCAGCCGCACGATTTGGCGTTTGCAGAAGATTTCGCTCTTCAGTCTCACAAACGGCAATGAAAGCAGGAGAAGAAGACAAATGCTGTTTCAGTTTCAGCGCCAGTAGGCTCCGACACATACAAGCGAAAATGCGAGACGTTTAACAAAACATTATGCACTAACATCATCACACTTGGCAGGAATGTTTAGGTAGAAGTGTAAACTCTTGCATACCGGAATTGCATCGTTGGTAATCATGTGATGCAGTTGTGAAGGAACAAATTAGTAAATTGAATGCAGAACAACTGTGATTGAAAACCGAAAAGAACGCGACACAACTAGTTTTCAGTGAACACCGAATTCGGAGTTTTCAGTTCAAACGTCAAAGCAGTTCTGTTGTTTTGAGTGGGAAATTGAAGAACCACAAAAGACATCCCCCACAAGTTGCAGGTGATGATAGACAACCATCTATTTTGGATCTTCCTCATCTGTTGTCGATAACCTTTCTGCAACGACTTATGTTTCCGAAGACCATATTTCTTCCATGGTTGAAGGTGGATAAGAAACAAATTCCAGAAATTACTCAACTGAACATAAAAGCAAGCTCATATTTGTAACAAGCAAAGTCAAAGGGGGAAACGTGAACTAGAGAAAACCTTCACCTGAGAATCGGATTGAGAAATGAAATGTAAGCGGGTATTGATTGGGTTTTACTAACATGAAATAATTTATTTCAATTGTAGTCCGGTTAAATTTATTCACATAATTGGATGTGAAAATAAACAAATAAATAATGAAATTAATTTACCTCAAAGTTACCGGTTCCTGATCACAAAAGGTAGCCCAAGCAATTGTATCTTTATCACATTCAGTGGAATGGTGATTACTCACAAGTAATATTAATTCATAATGAGCTACACCTTCTCCTTCAGGGTATATCATCTTAAGATTAGCATGTTTTCGAGAATAACAAGCCTAAACAAAGTTGAAAATGAGTACTGTTTTATTTCATTCAAACACCATGTATCGTGATTATCGTCAGTGATATTACTTCCTTGTGTCCATCAGTTCGAAAATGAAAATGATGATAATTAGTAAATTTCGTAAATTCCTCACACTGCACTCACATCAACATTTGAAATAACAATCGGAAATAGTTTTCTACTAGTTCAGTTTTACAAGATAATTTACATACAAATTCTGAAGTTTGAAATGAAACCTAATTATAATAGATTATTGGATAGTAATATATATACATATATACACTTCTTTCATTGCAATCATGAGTTGATTAAAGTTTGACCACTATTAGAATGCTGAAAGCATCGGACCCTAGTGGTCAAAGCAAGAGAGGAGGTCCAGGGAACACATGACGCCGAGAAATTGAGTCATACATCAGAAGAATGTATAAAAATGGGAGAGAACTGGAAAGAGAAGCCCAGGACAGAGTAGGTTGGAGAATACTTATCAGTGGACTATGCTTCACTGGAGGTAGCAGGCGTAATTAGGTAGGTAATTGATATGACTGATCAGCTGTGCGTTCCCATGATCATTGCAACTGAACAGCAAGCCGAAGAGCCTTGATCTTTCGCACGAATGTCTAGTTTCTACACCATACAGTTGATATCCAACAATGTTAAAATCCACCTTTAATCAATTCACGCTATCTTGCGACCATTTTTGTAATTATTTTTGTCATCATCAATGTCCCGTTCACAGGGTTGGTCACAAATTCTCACCTGAACTGCATTCATAATTTCAGTGTAGATTAACAATCTCCTCAACTCTATTATCAGAAATATCATGCCTTTTCATTACATCTATTTCTAGTTATGAGTGTTAATATTTATTTTATCAATTAATAAACATTTGCGATTGTGAAGTTGCAGACAATAAATATACATGCTCTGATAAATAAGTATCGATATTCAAAATTATTTAATAAAATAAATTTTTCGAATAAACATTATAAGAAACAAGCACAAATTTCCGAAAAATTGAACTAATATTGACCAGAATAATGGAGGCTCGAATAAACATTTCAAGACAGAAATCATACTGAAACGTTTGTTAATGCTTAACGAACAGCCTTGATCTTTCGCACGAACGTCGTGGTTTAGATTGTGAATTCCTGCATTCAAATTTTCTTTACGTACATCTGTACAGAAACTAAGATTATACCGTTTCTTCGGTAATTTATTGAAAAGGAACTGTAGTTAGGTGAATTTAGTAGTGCAAGTTATGTCAGTTTGTAGCATCTCATCATTCATTTATTGTACTTTCGTTTAAATTATTCGATATTCGTATCGAACATAATTTTGAATTTGTAATATTTCGATTACAGTATTGATCATTGTGTATTTGATTGTGTGAGGATGCCGTATTGCTTATTACATGTCTAGCCTATTATTGCTTGTGTATAAATACTTAGCCATCCATACTTAGGTCATGGAGAGTTGGCTCATTCGCCTTCTCCAATTCGCTTCATTTTACTTGTACACTTCCCTTTTAATGTTTGTCTTCATAAGTGAATGCATGAAATAAATTCATCCACAACACCGTATTTGGCTTCCTACTACCGCCGTTGCACAAACGGGGTTAACCTAAGTATAATATACAGAAGTGGAAAGGAAGATTTATTTCATTGCACACTCGATCATTTGTCCGCAGTGAAGTCGACTAGCGGGGAGATAAAAACTAATGAAGTGCACAGAAGATTGAAAATTCTAGTGTACCACTATCTAACTCAAATTTGTTTGAACAATTTAGTATATCATGAAAAACTCGCCCTTCCGTTGCTGCTTATCACTTCAGATGAAGCTTATTTCTGCAGTGACGTTAACGGGAAACACAAAACCGGAATGATCATTGAACTAGTTGTGTAGGATTCAAAATACACCGTTGGAGTGCTCAACATTTATGAATTTCAGGTCACTGAATCAGGATATTAAATGTAGCATCACCGGAGTTGTTGCCTAATTCTGATCATGAAAAATAAATCGTTTCGTCTACTGATATAATTGCACTCATGTTAATAAATATTTGTCCTCAAAAATGTAAGCGAAACGTGACTTATGTTGTAGATAGTAAATTCGATATTTCTTATGAAACTATAAAGTGAAGATTGAAGAACGGTTATTATTGCACAGTTTGCTTGATCAATTATGATAAGTAATTGAAATAACCAATGATGAAAGAATATGGAAGGTAATCCAGAAATTGGCTGATGATATCGGAGATCTCACCAGCTACATGATTTATACTGAAACACTCTGAAACTAACACATCGCTCAGTTTACTGGATTAATAACATAACAGATATTTGAGATTCAAAATGTATTTTTACTGCAGCACATGATTTCATCTTGGGGAGGAATTGTTGAGCAGAGGGGTAAAACCTTCGCCTCATCCAGAAAACGTTGCATAAGGAGCACCGGCAAGATAAAATCCCTTCAATGAACTACATTCTAATCTATCAATTCGCAAACTGAAGGACAACTAACTTTGAAAGCGCAGATTCCTCATTAGTTACGAGACCGAGCCAGTTGTGACAACCAAAGCGATAATTAACGTTTACAGATGGAATATCCACAGAATGAAAGAAACCGAAATGATCACTCAAGCAGTTGTGTACGTGTAAAAATAAAGCATAGGAATGCCTGCTGTTAATAAAACTCAGCTGACAGAAGCAGGACATTCAAATAAGCTTCGCATGAAAATGCTTCGCTGAAAAAAATTAATTGCTCTAATGCTATCAAAAACAAAACGAAACGCCAGTATGTGGTGGCAATCTCATGCGTTCAAAATTATCTCTGTACTTTTGAAACGAAAACTAAGGAAATCAATGTTGATGTCATCCAGTGCAATGCGATCATCAATGATAACAGCGGAGACGAGGTCAATTACTCTTGTACGAGACTGCAGTGAACTGTTGAGAAGCGAACATAAAATATTTGATCTTCATGATTGGACACCTAAACCTTATATTTAGAATGGACAGGACTAGAAAATGAGAGATTACGCCACCACAATTTTTGCTATAGAAAATGACTGTCTGTTAAATAAATGAGAAGGGTTTAATCGATTTATATAGATACAAAATCAAATGTATATGAGCTTCTATAGATGATTTTTTCATGGCATTTTGACTTGTTCGTCTAAATCGGAATTAGACCTGATACCACTAAAATAATCTATTCTGAGTGTTGATAACTATGATTTACGTAAATGTATCATATATCTTTTTTGAAGGAAGAAGCAAGAAAACATTTTGAATGCAATGAACTTGAAGGAATCGAACTTCAAAATTATCATTTAAGTCACAGAATCATGGGAGTAAGTAACTTTGATCATGAATTCTTCATCATAATTTCATGCATTTCGATCACAAAACAACCAACAAAATTTCAATGAAATACTTTAATGTCATATGCGGTCATGCAGCAGCTTGTATTGTATGACTTTAGGATTCAGTTGTGTATATGATATCACGAATGGTTCATAGTCTCAATGGTGAATGAGTGACCCTTATTGAATAATTAGATTGACTTTACAAGGCCGTGAATTGTTAGTTTCTGTCTTACATCAAGATTCGAACAAAGTATTCGATAGACACTATTTTATTTTACACAGTTGCAGGTAGCCAAACTTACTAAGTACAGACTAGAACTCAATGACAGGAAATGAATTCACATGTGTATTAGTCATGCGGATGTACTTATTTATCCAAGTGCGACGACCGATCGCATTTTCCTTCGAAACTGCGTATCAACGAACTATCAACACATATTCGTTTCCACCAGATTCCAGTGTTAGCAAGCATTTCTAAGTAGCATATCCACTGATAATTTTCATAAACAGAGCTATTTTCATCTACGTGAGATAATCTGTCAACGCTGGATCAACCAGTGAAAGTCAGTTTTAAGAGTTGATATACTCTAAGATTTAATACATTATTAGATGCAAAATAAACAAAACCAAAATACACTCAGAAGTATTGTTGTTGAGAAAAGAAGAGGATTGCCAGAAATCGGATTTTTACAGTGAATATCGTTTTGAAACACTAGGCATCATATGAATGAAACAGTAATGTATTACCACAGATAATTCAATTTTCAGAATGATCTGTTGACACCATACGATGTGAACGCAAATCGTATTTCCAGAATATCACTGGCTTACTTCAAGGACACAAAGTAAGTAATGCATAGCTAAATATTATACCTAATAATACTGGTAGAAAACATTTCGTTCATGGTTGATAGGAAACTCATTGTCTGAAACAAAACTCAAATTAAGATTAGTATATTGTTTGCCTAGTGATTTTCTTAGATTGATAAAGCACTAACTAAATTTCCCTTTATTTTCATACGTTTCTGATTGTTCAGTTCGTTTGTCCCGAAAATAATGTGAACGCTTTACGAATACATTTTTTCGGTTTGGATGAATAAACTCTAGTCCAGATATTGTTTTTTTGTCGAGTTTCGAATTTCAAAATTATCAGTTGAAGTTTATCTAAAGTGAATGCATCGCCTTATTAGGCATAAATAGAATTTCCATTGCTACATCAACCTATTCCTTAAATCTAATTGATTTTGGTGTTTTTCAATGTATTTTAGAATTTATGATGTCAACTTCTCGATGGCGGATGATTTTAAGTGGGGTAAAGGACTAGGTTGTGACTTTGTGATGAAAAGCTGTTATGAATTTATTAGAAATAGAAAAAGCAGGTAAAGTGAAATTGAAATTGCGAAATTCGAATAATATATAAATTTCTGCTTTATAAAATGTGAAATTGCCGCTTCAGCTGTCACACAGTCAACGCTTATTTACAATACTCTACAGAATATTTATGTTAAGCACTACAGTTATAACAGTAGACAGTTCAACGAGCAGATCACTCAGCATATCTTGTATTCAGCTATACTACAATTACATGAAGTGTCATTCTGTTACATTTCGAAATACAGGCATCGATCTACATGTTTTTTCATTTGGAATGAGAGACGTTCGACATCATCAAATACTCAGAGGACTGACAAATAAAAGTTATATTCAGTTGATCACAATTACATCTCAGTCTGGCAGAAAACTATTTACTGCCAGAATAATAAAAATGGAAGGACTGTGATTATGAAAATTTGTAACACGAGATCAAACCCACCAGAGAGTATTTGCTTGCTCATGATAACTGTTACATTTTGTTGAACAGAGCCGAAAGAACGCGAATTCCAGATCAGATAATCCTTGTCTTTCTCAAACCATCGTCTAACAGTAAATAACACTCTTAGACAATAATATGAACAGTGAGCAAAGCATGAGTGTTTGAAAGAGCACACTTCTTTTGTGCTTGTATATCTCATACTCACATTTACGTGCAATTATTTCTTTTTGATGGAACTGAAGTGATTATCATTTATGCAATTTATTAAGTGTAAGTGTGGCCTAACTTCGTTATCTAAGCATCTACGAGTGACACAGAACATGTTTCGAAATAAACCGTAAGCAAACCGATGTAAAAGGTTAGCGCATCTAAGCATTCTGAAGTCATAAAACCAAGGCTGAAATCTGTTAGCACCAAATGACATGTCTGAAGTTATGATCATTCAAACCACTTTGTCATTATTTAGATTCATTTTGCTTAATTGAGACCAAAGAAACTTCTCTGAGGCTTTTAGTTGTGAGAGATAACAGACTGCCTATGATCATCACTAAATGTTCCATACTAACATTTCATTTAATTCAAAATAAATCCATGTTTCAACATTTTATTGAAGGAGAAAATAGTCATTACATGGGGAGCAGCGCATTTAGAAAAATGGCAGCGACGCAAAATGAACGTTGATCACAAGATGTGTTTTTGGTACAGTTACACAAAACTAGTACAATAATATTTATTTTTCACAAGTCGTAATTTTTTCATAGAAGCGTTCTACCACAGAATAAAACAATAAAATAACTGACGTTCAGTTCATTAAAAAGTTTCCTTACCACACACACTTCAGCTTCATAATTTTTTTACACTTCCGAATTCGGAGCATGGTAAGGAGTGAATTGACTCTAAAATCACTGTAATTGCTTCAGCAAATAAGGTTTACCCCATAGTCATATCACATTTTCAGCTATACAGTCGTATTTATAGATAATCATTCACCTACAGTGCTCCATGTTAAAACTGAAGTGGTGATTCCTATAACGAAGTAGTCAAACTGGTCAGTGATTTCCAAGTATTGAATAAGATGAATGCAGCCTGAATTTTTTACAAAATGGAGAACAGTTTCAAACAAATCTTTCATTTTGTTACAAATAATGAACTGTTTACTTTTGTTTAGAGGACAAGATATCCAACCGTTCTGTGATACTCCTAAAGAATACAGATGTTTGGATTATGAAAACGCATATGGACATTGTGCACTGTATTCCTACAAGAAGGAGTTGAACCCAGACTACCAGTTTATGGATAGTTCGTTTAATGTTCCTATACATGAGAGAACAAGATATGCTGGTTCCAGAATGTATGATTACTGCCCAGTATTATCTGTAGGTTGGCATAGTTTTGCACACATACTATTGGATGCAAATATTTAAATATTTAGTTTTTATGTTAAAATACTTGTTCAAAAATTGTATAGTTGACATTTACAAATGACGTCCAACAGTAAACAGGCATTGTCTAAGATATTTCGCAAACAATTTAATTTCTAAAAAACACTTCATTCGATACACTGAATCGACCCGACCTTACAACAAATGTATGTTCTTCATATTTCTGACCATTGACATTTATAACAACAACGGTGGTGACAATAAGAAATATTTATTCAATATGATATATTTTCAAATTTTCGCGTTGTTCAAAATTCTACTAAACTTCAACCAATCTATGCGGACTGCTCTGACTTACTCGTTATGCCACACACGTATGGACGAATAAAATAATGTGGCTATTGGTGCGCGTTTCATCCTATTCAAGACTTGTATATTTCGCTAGATTTGCAGGAATCACACATTTGCCGTCTGCTCCGACAATCGAACATAGTTGTTTTGCCTTCAAACGTCCGAAATAGGACGAAACAGGAGTCTTTGACTCCACAAGTGGCCACAATCTATCTTTTCACCAATAACTTGTGTCATAATCGCTAATTTGAAGCAGCCAGAGTAAGGCGCTCATTTATTTGACAAAACGTATTCACTTTATGTCAGGTGTAGTCAAAGTGATGATTTGAAAGCGTTTCGCATTGAATGACTTTTATTGTTGTCACTGCCGTTATTGCGATCACTTTAAAGTGCTCGTTGTTTGTTTATGGTCAACTGCAGCGTCTCTAAGAATTGAATTTTATCGTCCTCACTATGTTGGTTGCTCGAGACAGAGAACTGAATTCCATGCATTAAAACTCCACTCTCCTTTTCTTCAGGACGCTTTGACTGTCCTGCGTTTTTAAGATTTCCATCAAAAATGTGATTTCTGGAATTCTTTGTACGTTTCAGTGCACCTTCGAATGAGTGTTTTGGCGCCATTTTCCTGTACACGGTTGGCGTGCAACAGCATCATTTCTGCAGCCCATCTTTTTATCCGGCCTGACTTCACTGTGTTCTACTTATTCCAAAATTCATCAGATTCTGTCTAATCTGATTCCCATTTATTCTCTTTTTTCGGACTTCAGACTGTCATTTCCCTAATTCACTAATTCATACTTCATTCATGTAGTTCCACTAATTACTTGGTTCTGGAATTGTAAATACATTATTCTCCCTCTCATTCACTGTAGTCCTATTTTATCCATAATTCACATGCAATTACTATGAACGCTATGTTTTGGTGAAAGTCTGGACACTTTCCTAATTGGGAATTTAGATATATACCAATAGAACCTGGAGTCAATTTATTTGAAATAATTTCCTTTCCTTCAATGTTAGTATTTATATACTCACATATACTTGAATGTCTGACAGAACGTCAAACTATTATGTTATGTCTCAAACGAGAACTTAACAAATGTAAATCATATTATATTATTATGATTACATTACCACATTGTTCTCACTGTTTGAACATTGTTCTTCCTTGGATACTAACTTTCTTACACATTTTACCTCCAACATAACGTGAGTAACACACCTCCATTCTCTATTCTTCTTCTTCTCCGTCTTGGCACTTCCTTTCAAATTATACCCAATCGTCAATCATTTTTATCATTACAGCTTCTTATTCTTAGCGTAATGTGTTTTGGTTTTCATTTTCTTTGGCCTAAGTATTTGAAGGTTAGGCTCGTATTTTGACACAGTTAAGTGATTTCACTAATATGTGTCCTAACCACCTTCAAAGCATTTTCTTAATTTTTTCCTTAGTCAGAATCTGGTTTTTTCTCACTCATATTAGATTGTTGCCGGTTGTAGCGGAGAATCAAGCATTTTTCTTTGATTACGTTTAGGCTTACTGCTGCCGAGGTAGCTGCTACATTGTCCGTCTCCTAATACAGAGTAATACAATATTGGTTATCTCTTTCTTCATATAACATTGATTTCAATAAACAGTTTGGTCAGTAGCACATCCATGCTTTAATATACAATTATACAAATTACGAATAAGATGCTTTTTGATATTCTAAATTAATAAATGCACAACATTCGCAACTTTTTCATTTTAGATGACTTACGCTAACAACACATTGATACCTGTTTGCAAATTTGAAAGAACTATTCAATCAGGTTTGTTGATACAGCATTGGTTGTGACTTTGAACACATAAAAGTGTGATTTTCAGCAAACGATTATTATCTTATCTGATTAGTGGCAACAACCAATCGTCAAATTAGACATGTTGATATGTCGTCACTTAAAATTAAGGTAACATTTATTTTGTACACAAATGTTTTTCAACGACAAATCATGCAAGTGAGAAAATTAACTGAAATGTATATTAAAGTCACTAATGTGAACGAATCTAGCCAGCTAATATATAAAAATATGACTTCTTTGTACCGTGTTCATTGTATCAGAGAGCTGTCGTCATATGGGAATAATTTTCCTATTGAAACTAGTCATCATTTATCATACAATGTCAATATCGCTTTAAATTCACACGATAGCAACCGCGCATTAAGTAGTTTGACTTCAAATACCTAATTAAAAGTATGCTGTTGCGATACACCAGAACATGTACTAGTTTTATTGATGACGTACTTACGTACGTACGTACGTACGTACATTTACATGTTTCCAGTCGTCTGATATTGACTACTGACTTGAACCAAGTCAGAGAGATGGAATTATTGATCCCTAGATGATAGATTTATTGTCTCAGCAATCCGAATCTAATGTCGTGCTAGCTTCTGAATAGTATCTCGTGTAAATGAACAGGTTTCACTACACCTTCTCCTAAAAGCAAGTAAGCACGAAGGAATCTTAGCCTCCAATTCAATCAGCTGAAACAGAAACACCAAACGAAAGCTTTACTTTGTAAGGTGCAATATGTATTAATTGTATTTAACTGCAATAAGATGGTAATATTTATCATCAGGACATACGTTCTCAATGAAAAAAGTCTTTATTTATTAATTTGCTACAGACCTGAAACATAATCCATATCTAGAATATTTTGGTCCGGATTCAGCATGCTTTGAGCATACTACATTGAACCATATTAATATATCCTCAGTAAATTCTTATTCTAGAAATGCATCCTGTCATCAAGTAAGTTATTGTTTATTGACTTTTTTATGATGGTTTATACTTATTTGTCGAAAGACTTCAAGTAAATTGTGATTCGTCTTAATAATGTTTATAGTGAAATATAGTGCCACTTAAACATAGCCGAATTCTGTAAAATAAGCTAATCTGTCAGATGGACAGGATGTTTAAATTTGATTTCATGTTCCATTCGTTCAGATGTTATCTTTCAATTTCAAATTGGTTTCTGTGAACTGAATGTATAATTCGTTTATTGTCAGTTAATCCTCACTAAAGAAAATTTATCACAGTGAGAGTGGATTTAGGTGTCACTCATTCAAACTGCATTGAAAATGAAAGAACTCTTTAGGTTGTTATTACATTTCAATAGTTTGAGGTGAATCGTTTGAATGAAAACTAGATTTAAAATTTCAAGGAGACGATGTTACTTAAACGAAGATCAATGTCTTTATTTTCATCGTGTCGAGGTCAAAACGACATCTTCTCACTTCCTGCTTGCTCACGGGTTCATATTTTTAAAGTGACCACTATTGAGAGTAAGAACCATACTCTACACATTCCAATAAATCACTGATACTACGCTACGAGATATTTCAGTAGCAGAAGCTTGCTTCGATGAAGAGTCATTCATTGGATGACACAAAATGGATCAACAGTACAAACTCGACCTGTCGCTTAATGTCATTGTTGAATATAGAAATCAGTTCAGGTCTTGCTAGTATCAGGAGTCATGAATGCTCACTGTTGATCAGTTACTTTGTTGTGACGAAGTGATCGTCCAGAGCTTCCGGGTTTCTAACGATTGTCTAGCAATTATTCAATCAAGGTTTCGGTGTTTATGAATAACGATTACATCGATACATCAATTTGTTACTCACAGCTGCAGAATATAAAGCTCAAATTCACAAACGATTTTTATGTTTGGTTTCTGAATCACTGGTTACTTTTGAAGCTACCATAGAAACCGCAGAGAAGGATAGTATTTTCGAATACTTCCAAACGGACTGATCGCGAAGCAAGCTTGCAAGTGAATATTTTCGAGTATAAATAATCAAGAGATTACCAGCGAGAGCCGCGGGGAAGTCATGTTTAGAAACTTTTGAGAGAGGAAGATGTTAAATTGACTGTTTGAAGTCCCAGAAGGCTCCTTAGAAACCTAGTAATTTCCACCTAAATCCACATCAACGCAGTTACTAGAATGTAGATGTAGGATGAGATGATTATACAACAGTGTTTATTCAGAATTTGTTGATTGAACGAACTAAATGATTTTTCACGCAAAACGAGATACTCTAGATACAGAAGTGCTCTCTAAACATTCTGACAACTTCACGTAAACTGTTCTTCTTGTATATCGCTTTATTTTCATAGTCTTGATGTTACAGGGTAAATATAGTTTGTAGTAATTAGAGGCTAATAAGGAAACAGAACATGTATTCACTCAGCAAGACTATGCGGCAAGTAAGACTTCATTACTTCATTGTCAGTTAAATGCGACCTAAGTACCGTTTCAGTCAAAGGTTGACCAAAATAAGAGAAATTCTTGAATACCTTTATCCTGAACTCAAAATTCCAACTGTCTTGGCATCTTTTCATGAAATTAGTTAGATAATGAACTACAAATGCGCTTGTGCATGATGATATAGGATCGAGTTATTATTAGTTTCAATTTCAGGCTTCTTTAACTGTGAGCACAGAAATGCTGATTCAAATAACATCTGCCAATCTAATTTATTCCACAAATATTCATTTTCATCACTATCTGAACAACAATTATTAATCTATTGCAAGCGAAAAAATCAAAAAAGCTTCTAATCTCCAATTTCGTCCCTGAAAATTTCACACTCATTGATTTAAATACATCTTTTCTCAGTTTCAATGCTCAATAAAATACGGTCTTCAAGTAATATTCAACGGTAGAGGGTTTAATTGTCCTCCTAACGGTGGAAATATGACTGTTAATTTGAACGTAGAAAATACTGTCGTTTCTACAACCATAAAGTGTCCAGCTTGTCAATCACTGTGTGAGGTTAGTTGATATTTTTGTTGTGGTTATTCCTGTCACTTTCGACATTGAAAATATCTCGTTTATGCTACTTTGAGGAGATTTATATTTTAAGTCTCTGCTAATTCTATAACATTTTTACCAAAACCACATGTTGCTAAACAATTTATAATACTTGTTTATAACCTGACAAAATGTTTTATGCTTCAGTGAGAAGAAACAAATTCTGCACAGTAAAATTTCAGAGAGCTATTATCTTTTATTCACACTGAAAAGATCCACGTTTCATCTAACTGAAATGTGTTCTTTATCATGTTGTTAAGAGTGGTTACGAAGTTCAGTATTTTCGACAATCAGCTGATTGTATTCGATGTTATTTTTTAAATGTATTTAACTGGTTATCACTATTCTTTCAAAAAATTTCTTTTTCGTCTACTACATTAGCCATCGTTTGAACAGAATATTTCTTGTCAAATAAGTACGAGTACACTGACAATTGTCAATGACTTGTGATAAATCAAAAATTCAGAGAACGCTGTCGGTAAACGCAGTATACTACATAAATTTTTATATATTTTGGCATACATGAGAAACTAATTCATTTTTGATTATTGTTTTCTCTCCATTATTTACGTATTACAGGAAAATTGTCCGGGGTAGAGAAATACCTAATTACAACGTGTATGAAATGTGTTCATCAGTAAAATATTCATTTGTTGACAGCTAATTGTTTCATTTAATTAACATTATTTGTTTTGTTCAGAATAATTACGATCAAGCATTGAAAGCTATATAACTTTGTTAAAATGCATCTGGATTCATGTGCTTCTCATGTTATTTTTGCATGACTGAAATGCTATGAATAATGATTACTCCTAAAGATGGAAGTAGATTCCTGTATCCGTTACAAAATTATACTCTTATGCAAAATAGCGTTGATAAAAATCAAATCGATAGACACAATATCATGTTTTGGAGACAGTAAAACGGTACATCGATGAACCAATTGTATAACTACAATTGTGATTTTCGTTTGGTCATTCAATATCTAACATCTAATATCTTCTTCGCAAGCTAGTATAAAGCTATTGATATTTGTTCTTTCTATACGTATCAGGTATTTGGCAGTTTACGACGAGTGTTGATCTAGCCACATGAATACACTAATTCTAGGAGGTTTGCAGTTTTTAGTGAGTTTGTTTGTCCCATGATTTGCATGAGAAGGTTAGTTTCAGGACAGTAGGGTTTCCGTATACTATATACTATACTATACTATACTATACTATACTATACACGTTACCCGGTCGGTGGTCAGTTGGTTGTGATGTGGATAATATAATGCAGAGAAAACTCTAATGCTAATGAGAAGATTTATGAAATAAGTCAATAAACGCTTCAGTTAGTTAATCGATTCGCGATAAATATTATGTGTGAAGATCGAAGTTTAGGTGAAGAAAAAGAAACATAGATAGTTAGTGCAGTAGAATTAGTTTCTCATTCAAGGTAATTCCAAAAATTACAACCGGCAAGTTTAAAGACATGCATCAGGCATAGCTGGTCAATGAGTGAGATGATAATCCGTATGTGAATATGTGTCCTGTCCTTGCAACTATCCACATAGTGTTGAGCGCACCAGAGTTATCCTAGCTTTTGAACCAACTGATATACTTTTTCTTTATGACTCACTATTCATATGCTTACAGATGTTGTCTATTACAAATGCTTGGTCATGTCTCACTGCACTGAGTTTGTTTGTTGAAAAAGCATTTCCTGAGAAAGCTTTACAAAACAATTATTTATAAGCCTATTCATCACCAACATCATCAACAGCAACGTGGAACTGTGCACGTAAGTACAGAAGTTCCAGTTTCCACACCACACAAGCACACAAATCCCACAGCAATAGGGGTGGTACTAGAGGTGATCTGAGAGATAAGGGTTTGAAAATATTATTCAATAAGTACAATTCAGTGGTTTTCTTGCGATATTTTTCTTGTGTCCAGTAAGGCGCAAAGAAATACGCACTCGCACTAGAGCACGGTCTTAGTCTAAACAAGTGCTCCAAAATGAGTGGCAGGTGAAACTGGACTGTTTATGAAGCAAAATTTGTTCTTTTTATTGCATATACTATCCTCGGAATATTTATTTTTCAAAGTAATCAATGCAACTATTGTTATCATACTTTATTTTGACGTCCATCATTCACGCACTAATCTGCTTCAGAGATTTAATCACCCGTAGAATGATGACATTATCTGTATCACGACATTACATGATAAAAACTGAAAAGGTTATATTATGTTGGTAAGATTTGTCCAACTGAAAATAAGCTTTATTAATATTCATTTTTCACATTTATTGAATGACTTCCTCCTGTTGATATCAAGTTATAGGGAGATGTTCACTATAACCTTACTCTATAATGAATACTTTGCTTGAGAAATAAACCCGTTGAGTATGAAAAGTTATGGAAGTAGTTTAATTTATTAATGCAAACACAAAAATAATTATACTTTGAACTGAACTGACAGCGTGTTTTACTTATCCATTAATTACTGAAATATTCTGACGAACAGCAATTAAATTAAAGTGAGATGTGGTTGGTTAGATGGTTGCATTAGTTCATATTTCAATTCCACTTGAGATAGACAATATTACAGTCTAAAATATTGCATATCAGACAGAAAGTGTATAGCGTGAAGTCAACATAACAGCAATCAGATATATCAATGAGATTTATTCAGTCAGTCAGTCAGTTGCAACGTAGAACTTCGTACGTATGTACATAAGTTCAGGTTGCCATATCACATTATTAGCACAGAGACGCAAATATCAAATCAAATCCCACAGTGATAAAGATAGTAGAGGTATTAATGTTAATAAAGAAGACTAGGGTTTAAGGTATTATTCAAAAAATATAATTCAGTGAGATAAGGTTAGAAAGACAAAGGTAGAGGTGCTGACGAATCCAGAAGATTAGGATTTGAGAGAGCTCAAAGAGTGGATGCACCTGCGCCATTACAAACGATTTTGAGCCATGTCGTTCAAGGTCTCTAACCATTGATGACTTTCGTCTCGCGGACCCCAACCAGGTAGTGTACATCTACCAACATGACTCAGTCCACTTGTCAGTGACTTCATGGATTCCTGCCATGTTTTGGTCTGGCCGCCCCTAGCTTTCTTCCAACCTACTCCTACACCACAAAACATAGCTCGTCGAGGCAGTCGGTGGTTAGGCATACGTAACACATGTCCCAACCACCTCAACTGATGAAGTTTCACCACTTCATCTATTGATCTGCCATCCTTACCTAGTACTCGTTTCCTAACGACAGCATTGCTTACTCGGCTGTCCCACGATATACGAGCAATGCTTCTTAAACATCTATGATCGAATACTAGTAACCTACGAACATCTTCTACTCTCACTGGCCATGTTTCACAGCCATATAAGAGAACGGAACGAACTGTTGCGCAGTACACCCGCCCTTTGGTTAGCGAACGGATATCTCGCCTATGCCATAAGTGACGCAGGTTGGCAAAAGCCAATCGAGCTTTCTGTATCCGAGCTGAGATTTCGTCAGTCACCAGACCGTCAGCACTGATGAGACTCCCAAGATAAGTGAAGTGATCAACACGCTCGACTACTTCACTCCCTATCACTAGTTCAGGTGCCGAAGCAACCCAGTCTTGAAGCAACATTTTGCATTTCGAGGGGGAAAACCGCATCCCGAACATGCTTGCATTGTTGCTTAGGGTAGTCAGAAGACTCTGCATTTTGTCAGCGTCTTCAGCGAATAGAACTATGTCATCGGCATATTCTAGATCAGTAAGCGACTTTCCTTGTAGAAGGTCAACCCCTGAAAAATCTGACGAGCTTAATGTTAACTCTAAGAGGATGTCTACGAAATGAGATTTATTACATTATGTTGTTACATCCAAACAACGTACGCTATTCAAATCACTAACTTTTCTCCTTTTCACCTTCAGATAACTTAATCAAGTGACTTAGTTTTATGTTTGAAATAATACAGTTTTACTAGTTCCAAGAAATTTCATGCAAACTTTTCAGATTTATTTGTAATGAATTTCGACAGCGGAAAAGTCATTCGTTGATGTAAAAGTTGTCCTGTGGTGATCTTAGGAAATTTTCTGTTAACCGAAATTCCAACACAGTTCACACATTGTGTACATAAACGTTATAATTAGTTGGAGATAAATAATAAATATTTTGTCAAAATATTTAACGATAAGAAGTTCATTTAAGCAGATTAGATTAACTGTTTAGTTCACGCATTTAGCATAATCTACTGTATAAAGGTTGTTGTGATTGTTTGACTAAAGTAAATCATTGACAATCCATCATATAGTTTTCTTAATTAACACAGGTTAAAAACACACCACAATCAGAAAAAATCTCTATATTGTCAACAGATTGAAAAACAAATAGATAAACAGGTTTTATGAATGGAGAAAAAGATACGTCTAACATTTGATTGAAATAAAACTGTTACAAGTGTGATTCCATAGTAGAAAATAAAAATGAAATAACAAATTTTGTTGAGCTTTTCATGAAATATTCTTAGTTTCTCATTGATATACAGAGTACTCCACGTAACGGATATCACTAAAAAAATATGATACAGAAGTTTTAAAGTATAATCCAGCAACAAAATAAACAGATGAACTCAGACGGAATATGAAAGAAAGTGTATAAGTATTTGAAGATGACTGAGTTTCATTGAGATCATGAACCGATAAGTAAAGTCGCACTATAAAGTAGATTGAATAAATTTAGGAATTAGTATCAGTGAATGTTATACGTTTGGTAATCACGAATAATGCTGATGCTTCTCAGTGGGACATGAGTGTGTACATACTGTGGATGTACACACATGCTAAGACAAAACGGCTACCTTGTGTTACCAGTTCTTCAAAAGTGACCTAATCTTGATAGGTTCATAGTTGCAATCAAATACTAAACAGCAAACTAATGACTATCAACAATTTTATTTTTTTTTTATCGAAAACTTATTGATAAAAAATTACCATGGATAAAACGATTATCACATCTTTATTCCTCATTAGTCTTTCGACTAGTTATTGTTCCAGACATTTCACACTGTTTTAGTCATAATTTGCTTGAAATGTTGATGTCATGAGTTAAAGTCAACTATGGAGAAATGACTGTTCAATAACTTTTCAATTAATATAACAGGTAAATTAATGTCAGCTTCTGAAGAAATAAGTTTCGTGCAAATAGAGGATCTAACTGTTCTGAAATTGTAGGTGATTGTGGGATAGTAAATCAATCAGGTTAGGTAATAGCTCGCAATAATCACATGATCACTTTCTGTGGGCCCTCTAGAATAGTATCAATGTATATGGAACCTGAGAAATTCTACTTCCTTCGGAAACCTTTACGAAAAACATTTACAACTATTCGAGAGAGACATGAAACGTCATACTTCAAATCTGCGGCTCTTCTGTTTATATTTATCCTATATTTCATATTATGCAAATCAAGTAACATTACTAATGACAGTTGCAAGATGATGTACTAAAAACAGCCCTCACGCTTTTAAAGTGTGACAATGAGATCATCTTGAGCTTTGAGTACTTTGAGGGCAAAGAAACATTCAACCCTGACACACATATTGAACCCAGCATTTCAGATTAAACAATTAGTAGACAAAACAAATATGCATTGAATTAAGCTGGCAGTTTTCACACTTAACCTGGCAAAATTTGTTTGCTGGAGGACAATTGATTGCTCCTCGATATATTTTTTCTTTATTCTTGAAACTGAACGATTGTCTGCCTCCTTTTACCGGACATTTAACTCTTGATCCTCTGAAATCCACTATGAGAATCTTTTCTGGAGTACAAATATACTACAAATTATAGGGGAAAATATGTTTAGATTATCTAATTGCAAGCTACTGGAATCAGAATAAAATTCTCAATGAGTAAACTAATGAGAATGAACACATTTTAAAACCGCTAATTTTTTTCTATTATGTTCATAAATAACAATTCTGTGAGCTGATTTCACAAATTTCTTGGAAAGAAAACACGTAAGAATTCTAGAATCAATTATAGTAATATGATTGTACAGACATCTGTTAAGTCTTCAAATGTTAAAAATGAATTATTCTTAGATGCGATGGGGGAGATATTTGATGATTACTGTAAATAATTAACCAGTCATTCTTATGCAGACACAATGTCATATTTTTCTGCTAGTACATAGGTGTTCATATCATAACCGATATGCATAAATGAACATCAAAGCTGATAGTATTGTTACATGTAAAAGTATATATATAACGTTTAAATATATTTTTATGATATGTGTTTAGTTGCCTTAATGTTTTTGGATTAAGTTCAGAATAAACTACTGAAACAGCAATTTGAATTCGTTTTATTTAAAATTTTCCATAACTGATACGTGGTCCGTCTAGTTTATTTTCCAGTTCCCCATAATTACTACTTTACTTTCTCTATTTTTTTTCCACATTAATCTGGTACGAAATTATATTTCATTGTTTTTACAAATATAATACGGTTAATCGTCATCGTTCAACCATTATATTATTTTAATCTTTGTAATATATATATGCCTATGGGCTAGCATTTAAATACCACATGCAACAAATCAATGTCATGGAACATTGTGTTCTGGTTGAAATTAGACATCATACACTTGTGAATCACTTCTCGGTTGTCTGAAGGTTAGCTGTTCGCGCGTGAGACACCAAGTGATGAGTTCAAATTTCATATGACGATTCGTGGATGAGTACCAGTGAAGTGTCTTATATACGAGAATGAAATGAAAGTTCAGTGATTCCAGATTTTCACTGGTGGTCTGTCAACCAGAGGCAAATTAATTAATCATCTCTATGAAAACGTCACAATTCCAGCTTATCCCGTATACAAGTACATGATCGAGGGAAACAGGTGTGAATTCAGCTAATGAAATAAATTCCTGTTATTTTATCCTGGTTGTTGTACTGGTTTGATTCATTTATAAAGCTAAACAAAATTTTTAGTGTAATTATAACTCACTTTATGACAAGTACCCGTTATACTTTGATCTAACGTGTATATAAAGCGACCGAGCTCATATGTCCAAGGTCCTAAATGCTTCACACAAATGGCTTTTTTTCCAAAAGATTGTAGATAATCATTTGAATCTGAATCTATCAAAAGTAACATATCAAATTATTTGAACAGCCTAATAAAATACATTCCTTTTCATATATTGAAATGTAATGATGAGGTGTAAAGTTATATCTATAGTTGAATCGGAGTTGAACAGCCGTCTCAATGTGTTCTCATGTTTTAATGGATTAGACAGACTGTTTCTTCTCCGAAATTCATTGATCAGTGTAGCATGAGTTTTATAGTTATTTCAACCAGACAAATATTTAAGATCATTTTCCAAAACTAATAACCATTGCATTTGGAACAAAAAACAAACGCTTTACTTAGACATTATATATCACATTATTTTCAACGAAGCATCTGTTTATACAAAATTTGCATCATAATCATTTCACAGTCTTAGTGAGTCTGATGAATAGAATTTGTCAAATTTTACTACTTCTAATCATAACCTACAGTTATTTGAACTTACAGTGAAAGTCATTCATTCGCAGTCAATGTTCATCTTTTGATGTGCACAAGATTATGCGAAATATTAGGCATATCTATTCACATTGCACACTCACTCACTCACTCACTTAGATGACAGTCATAATTGCTTTCATGTCTATCCGCTCAATCACAAAGAAATCGAAATATATGCTTTCATAGTTTGAGCACAGAGTTATGTACCACAATTTAATAAAGCTTAGATACAAATTGGGAAATCACAATAATAGCGATTTGAAAATTATATAAGAAGAAATTGCAGTTGACATTGCAAACGTTTCTTTGGAGATCTGTTTAGCATTGTTATAGCATTAAAATATTTATGTAGTCCAAATTGAAATTGTTTAGATAATATCTCGTACCCACTGCAAAAATCAGTGTGTATCTAGAATCAGTGGATAAGTGGATAACGCGATAGTGTTTGAACCAAATCTTACTTAGCGCAAATCTCGAAATGAGCAACAACTCTGAGATGCAAGCACAACCAGCTGAAGTTAACTTTCAGACAGAAGGAAATGTGTTTCCTAAATTCCACTTTCAGCTACATCCTATGTAAAATTGAGAATGTATGATTGACAAATAAATAAACAAGAATATGAATATTTTATTGCAATATACTGACCTGCAATTTGATTATTTTCATCATGTGTACAAAACGATGTAACATTCAACGATCCCAGTGAGCTCAAATACTGAAAGAATGGATTTTTATTCAGTGGTGGAAAAATTTTAAAAGGTTTTACAGTTTTATCTTTTATTAATTTCCAATTGAATTTCTGTATGGCTAAAAAATCAGTGCACATTGCCGAAATGTTTTTGAAAAGTAACAGTATGAAATAAAGACTGGCTTTCATGATACAATTTAGTTTGAACTTTCTAAAAAATGTTTCTTTTTTCGAATAACAGGAACTCAAATATTTTACAGACATTCTTGAGTTTGTTTACTAATGGTACACATAAATTGCAAGTTTTTTTTTCAAAGAATGTATATACTAAAAGAACTATAACTAATAACGAAAATTTAGATTTCCCTAAATATGTGAATTAATTTCTGCTACCTTTCAAATGATGTATGTTGTAAAATCGAATATGATACTGTTTAGTATAGATCTAATGCGTGAATAATAAAAATCATGAATTATGATTTCCATCTGACTACATATACATGAAAAATGTGACTGAAAAACTAAAGAAAGAAGTAGATAGAATTCTGCAGTCAATTTCTACTATGTAACGTGAACTCAGGTAATTTGACTATTCAGATTTGAAACTATCCGTACGATGTATCTACATAAAGATTGATGAGCGGCTAGTTCAATGAAAGAGAATATTTTCTTAAGTAGACTTATATATGTTGTATCAAAAATGAATGTATTACACTATACATTTACATGTTTCTTTAGAAATGAAACATTTCTGAACAACTAGTTCTTCTGCAGAACTTCATACGAAGTTACTCAACGAGCTTTCCGTCTATAGAACACCAGGTTTAAAGAATAGGGAATTATGAAGTGCGATTTGATTGTTGAACGATAGCGAAATAAAGGTATATGTTTGTGAAAGCAATAAACAATTATCCATAATTAAAACAGTTTGAATCTTTTAACAAACATTGCAATCAAACTTGGTTTACGGTATTGTAATGTAGTTTGAAACAAATTTACATGAATTGATATGATAGAAGTGAATAGTAATATGCTGAGAAAATTTTACTAATCTATCTCATTACCTTTGCTAAACAAGAATAATAATATTTCAAATAATAATATTGTTGGTTTCTTATTAGATGTTGAAAAAAAATAATAACTATTGCCTATTGCATAAAGTATACAAAACTAGCAAATATAAATTGTGGCTAGTAGTTGCAACCACTATATACGTTTCGGTCTGTTTAAGACTCATGAGCAGGATGCAAACGTATTCCAAGATTGATAATCACTTCGCAACTAAAACTTCATGAACTTGTATGATAATAGTTAGATTGTTTGTGAATTAGAACAGTTTGTCCATAATATATTAATACTGTTTCGCCAATCTTATAAAGTCGACTTTCCCGTCTAGTCACCTCTCTCCAGATAAACTAAAATCGTTTGAGATGAGAATATTGATTGGACTTTTCATGGGGAATCACAGAGTTAAACATTCTTTGTTTATTTTTATCCATTGTGAACTGTAAACACAAATTAAAAATCATTCTCTCAGCTACTTTCATTAAATTTAAAACTTTGGTTAACTCCATCTATTCAAGTTTACTTTGACAAAAGACGTCTTAGGAGTTTTTTTATTTAGAAAATAAATCTCACTTACGCCGAGTACAGGGCATTTGTCTTTGAAATTCTGACTTCCTCCATAATAAGGATAATCACTGCCAGCGAAAGAATTACGATCGAAAAATTGATCTTCTAGTGGTAATGGTCTCTCATATCTTCCAATTGCGCACATCCCATACGAATAGTCATCTCTACACCCAATGGTGTGTGGTTGATCGCAGTAGGGGAGAATGGATTCGTTACTGAAAAACATAAAAGGTTATTGTTTATCGATTATTAAAATCCTTCGAAACCAATAAGCAGTTAAAATATAGAGGGTAATGCAGTGAATAATTTTAAAATCGATCTCAATGGAGCAGATAAATCATTGCTTCATCTTGCTGCAGAACTACATATCTCCAATGTATTTGCATACCTGGCTTTCAACTTGATGAACTTGGGCGATAATTTCCTAAAGATTTTACAATAACAATTCAGTTTTAAAAGCGTTCATCCGCCTAAATTCATCTTAGTGGTTGATGTGGTATGCAAAATTGAATCAAAGCATTTTGCTGACATATTCTATTGATTAACATAGACATGATTTATCATGATAAGTTCTGATTTGAAGAAAGCATTTGAACAAAACTGTTTGGGTGAATCGTAATAAGAATAGTAGGAATTGCCTGATCGCAGGCTGACGATATAATTAACATAATCTGTATGATCATTTTACGCACACACATATTTCATAATACACATTAAGGATGAATGAAAACTTTGGCATACCTCATTCTTTTGTATTTTGCATAAGCATAACAGCTTTGCATACTAAATTCGCAACCCAGATTGTTACCATATTTCAACGGCTCTGCCCTTTGATAATTGACATTATACCATCTGAAAGTTCATAAGTTCAAAAAACATTTTCCAAACATTCTCGTAATGTAAAAAAAAAAAATATGAAATTGATTATGTTGAATGTACTCATGTTTGTTAAACTCATTCACATACATTAGTTTCTCTTATCGTAGAATTTGGTTCATTGTATATGAGAATCATTGTTCACTAGAACTGTTTAACAACCAGTACTGTAATTGGCATTCATCAGACTTATCTTTTCTTCAAATAATCAAAAGTGACTTTTCAAATCTGAAATAAATATAAATTGTATGATATCTGATCTATAACACCATTGGGATTAGTTAGCGGAAATTATTCATTTAGTAAGTTGTTCTTCAGTGAGGACTATCAGGAAATCGTAAATTGGGATTTTTTTCTCTTTTGTGATGCAAACTGAAGTAATTTCATGTCATAGAGAGGCCATACTAGGCTATCAGAACAACAGTTTAATTTGAAAGCCCTTTTGATCAGTTATTTATCAATACACAAAATTTATTAAACGCATTCCAAGGGACTGGACATTAGCGAAATTCAACAGAAAATTATTTAAAATGAACATAACAAACAAACTACTAACCCAGAATCATCGAAATATGCAAATGTGAGTCTCGAGGCAAAGGAGTCTATTTCAGAACTAGGGCTCATTAGTTCAGTCTACAATAAAATAAAGAGACATGATAACATAATATTCTACATTTTAAAACATTATTTTTTCACGATCAGCTCTCAAGTGATTATTTTTTTATGTACATTTTGTCAGATAACATGCATTGTAGAAACAAACTGTTACTGTTAGCAAAACAGTAACACACATTTTATTTGTCTACTTCATAGCCTTCTATGTAAAACTGTAATGCTCGTCAACTGATATGCTTGAAACTATTACGAGTTCACCCTAGTTGGGTAACGAGAACGATGACCAATGAATCAGTGATTCGATAGTCTCCTCTAATCCGAGAGTCCCATAGTCCCATTAAGTAGAGGCAGAAGTCTTGATATGGCGTAGAAAATGCATTCTACAGGCACGCAGAAAATCGAGGTACACAAGCACACAAATCGAGTTTAATTATGCAACACGAAGACGTTCTTGAGAGAACCACAAAAATAGCTTATTCAAAAATAACATCAACTAATAACAGTCGAGGATTTTCCGGTTGAGAAACGAAATCTCAAGGTCTACTGATCAGTCCATGCTCTAAAACATAAAATCCAAAATTAGGACATTTATCAAATGGGTTCTGTGGATCTGACGTCGTCAACAAATACTATTATTAATCTAAACACAATTTATTTTATGTTAATACTATTAGTACTGTCTTCACGTTTGTCAGTTGTCTAGCTACAGTTTTCTGGCATTTTTTTAAAAATCAAAGAAGACTTTTCAGACAAGAAGGTAATTTTATTTTTTGGAAAATACCACCTGTTACGAGTTGAGGATTGTCGCTTCTACTTTGAAACAATTATCTCTTAAACCATGGTGGTAAAGTAGTAAGCTTCATATGAACATTATCATATCGTAATGACCTTAATTTTAATCTTATCCATTGAAAACACAATCACTATTATCGTATATTGCTAAAACTCTGTCAGAAAGCTGATTTAAATAGAAACTTTTACAAATTATGATTGATGTAAAGACAAGTTACAATGCAAATTATTTCTTACTGAGAATAATCTTCCATCAAAATGTGTACCTCTTGAACCTGGAGCTCCTTCATTCTCTAAATCAACTCCATCTGTTAATGGACATCTAAAATGTTTCTTAGCTTCTTTCTAAAAGAAATTGAATCAATATGAAAATTTCTTTCAAATATTATTGTAAAAATTATTGTTTTATAAAGATATTGTTTATCGCCAACTTATATTCTAACAGTCAATCTCACTACTGTTTACACATTTCATATTAGGTAATAAATGAAAGGTTTTATTACATACTCTCAAATGAC
This sequence comes from Schistosoma turkestanicum, assembly GCA_944470395.2. Lineage (NCBI taxonomy): Eukaryota > Metazoa > Platyhelminthes > Trematoda > Strigeidida > Schistosomatidae > Schistosoma > Schistosoma turkestanicum. Next base: position 36,523,083 of record OX103974.1, on the reverse strand, counting down.
TTTCAAAGCTGAATTATTTCACAATAATATTCATTAGTCAATTTTCTTAGAGCTTCTAAAAAACTTAATTATCCACCTACTAATTTCTATTATCTCTAATGCAGCATGAGCCGCCGACCAGCATTGTGCAATCTATTCTGCCTTCAGCCTACCGTACCAGGCCTTTCCGATTGTCACTCATCCTTTGCATGTCTGCTTCTAATCGAAGGCGTAATATGTTATCTGATCTTCTTTTACTTTGGATTTGAAGATTTCAAGTCAGGGCTTGTCGTTCAACACAGTTAGGTGCTTCTGGTATTGTGTGCACCACGTAACGTGCACCAGTCAAATCACTCTTGTCGGGAAGCTTTGAAGGACGTAGAAACCTTTACATATCTAGTAACCATCATTGATAAACAAATCAAACCTGATGTAGATGCGAAGATACATATAAGTGCAGCAAGTGTAATATTTCTACATCTGAAGAACATGCATAACTCAAAACAAATGTCAACCAACACCATAGTCAGAATTTTTGAAACAAAAATCAAGGTAATTTTACCATATAAAGCAATAATTTGGAGAACCACAGAAGCACTCATCCAATAATACAGGTGTTTATAAGCAGTTTTCTACACATATACATCCATTCACCGAACACCATCAACAACAGTCCACTCTCAGAGAGAGCAAACTCGATTTCGGCTGCGATAAAATCTTGAAAAAAGCACTGGAAGTATATTGAACACACTTTTCCGAATGCATCAGACTGCGTCTCAAGCCAATCCCTTAGTTAGAATCCTCAACCACAAAGCAAAATAATGAGGTCAAAGAACACATTACGTTGATATTTGGACGCAGACATAAAACGAAAGGACAGCCATGGTTGAGAAGTGAAAAGAAAGGCTGAGAACAGCGTTGGTTGGGGAATGATGGTCGACTGTCTATTCCACATTCAGCCTAACTGGTGAAAGTAAGAAATTTTAAAGTCCAAAACTTACAACTAGAGATTCGGTAACAAACGAAGGAAATGTTTTTCGATATATTCCAGCTGCACTGACCCATTCTCTTGTAATGTCTTTAATAGTTTTGTCACTATACACAATAAACATACAATACAGTTGATTGATTTTTATATTGGAAAATTTCAACGTATAGGACAAGCAAAAATTCAATAAATAAATATTTGTTTCGCTCTTTCATATATGTTTGCTTAACGCAAAATATGAAGTACAATGCGATACATACTTTAAAGCTATGGATTTTCAAATATAGATCTACTGAATTTACAATATTGAATAGTGTAAAGTACTGAAAATTCGTTATTTCCCATTCATCACTGATCTTATCTGCTAATAAAGCATGAAGTTTTAAAAGTCTAGAATGAAAACTAGTAAACATGCCTTGATTTTTGACAACTAAAGTGAAAGAAGTAATTTTATTTGAAATCTACTGATCTCACGATACTTATTCGCTAATCATGATTATATTATTCTGCAGCTTTCTTCAAACATCTTTTTTTCAAATAACTTACATGTGCATGTAAGGGTTGTGGTGACAGTTTAGTTGCTTTTATAAATCATGAATCAATCAATGCTAGACCACCATGATTGTAAGAAGTGACTCAACATTCCTCACAGGCATTTCATACAAATTACCGCGTGCTCACTAGTGATTGGCTCTGTTAGGAAGTTTATCCGAGTTTCAGTGAGAAGTTGCCACCAGTGAAATTCATCCTTGTGAAGTAGTGCACCATGAAGACAGTCGATCAGGTTGCATGGATTGTTCGAAGTTAGACATCGCCACAGATAGATAATGTCTTAATGGACCAGAGATTAGTTGTTCGTGAGCAAGACCAATTATCTTAAGTTTGAATACCGTGAGTAGCGGGAGTCGTAAACGCTCACAACGGATGATTCCCATACCAGGACGAAACGGCTGTCCAGTGCTACCAGGTTTCTAATGGTAGCCTAGTATTGATCGATCCATGATTTAAAAAAGAATGCGATATTGTCAAGTAAATACGAAACTAAAATGCTATTAGGTCAACAAATAACTATTTCTTTGAAATAACTGCCAACTATATTAATAACAAATAATTATTTAAGAAACATACCTAGGAATATATAAACCAAATTCGTCTGTATGGAATGGTCTTTTGGTTCTTGGATTCCTTACAGTACGTGCACTTCCATTTTTATAGCGCATAAACGCAAAATGTTGTTTTGAAAAACCCTTGTACATTGATACGTAAACAAAATGTATACATCCAGACGAATTGTCAATTGTTAGGCATCAAGAAAAAAAATTATGAAACTATTTTTCCACATAATTTATTTAGTAGAAAAAAGTTAACTGTGGAATGATAAAACCAAATGCTTTCTAGAAATGAATGCATTGATTGCGAGTATATTCCATTGTACATTGAAATACATTACTAATAAGTAGTGTTGTGGATAATGCTTTCAATAGTTTCATATTTAGGTTAGTTTGAGATTAGTTTATTTAATCTAATGAGATAGTACATCTATCTATAATCTTTAATTTCTCTTACTCTAGCATAAACACGTTAGTTAATGGAAACTAAAAATACAGAATAATTATTCAGAAATTTAAATCCTTTTCAAAGTAAAATAATTTTCATCAATGGGACCAGATAACTGTCAATCTATTGGAAGACGTTTGAAGTATATAATGTATGCTAACGAGTCCTAACCTAGTTGTAATAATAGTGGAATGCTTACTGTGACATCAAATTATTTTTCTCTAACCGGGTGATAAGATACGACTATATTCATAGGAAGTTCTATATCAGAGTGAAATAGTAGCCTATCATTAAGCAATTCTCAACAGTACCCTGATAGTAATCAACCATTGACAACTACTTTTTACAGGTTTACATATAAGTAGTATAAGAAGGGACGTGAAAGATGAAGTCTCACGGTCAGAAGAGGAAAACGGAAAGCAAATGGAGCAAAAGCAAGAAGTAAATGGAGTACCGACAGGAAGGAAAGGAAGCAACAACAGGAATGGAAGAAGGCTGGAGCGTTGGAAGGCAGGACTCAAAGATGGTGTGCAAATAGAGTGTTCAATTTTATGTTTTCATTTTTAATTGACTGCCTCAGTCTTCTCACTACTACAGGCTTGTTTATCATATAATATCAATTAGTAATTGTTATCAAAATAAATTTAATCAAAGATCAGATAATTATCATATAGACTTTATATTGAATTATAAATCATTATTACTTACAAGTGCATGTGCTATTTCATGCCTAGCAGTACCGTACAAACGTCTACCTCCAGGATACTTCATGACCGTTCTGAAGGGACAAAAGTTCACGTAACCTACAATCGGTCTACAATATGAAAATTTGGGTAAGGCATAGGACAAAAATGACAACATAAAGTAGGTGATAGATAACTCAACTCCTCCTGTAGCTCTCATACTTAATAGAGGTCTATAGTTGACAAATCGAAGAAGGGTTGACAGTGCGCCTACTTCCACTATTTTGTAAAGATAAACTTTATTCAAAAACTTACACTTTATAAAAAAGAAACACTGTCCAAAGTAAACGGGTCGATCCATCTTAACTCTATCAAGAGGATTGCGGGGTCTTTGCTTAACTGTGAATTCCGGAGAGCCTTCAAAAACAAGTCTCATATAGAATTATTAGTACTAGGTAAGGTTTTCAACACAGTGTTAATGAAGCAAAAAACAAACTAGCTTTCATTAGGAAGGACCAAGTACCGGGTGAATAGATGATCATTGTAGAATCTTTTTCGACAAACTGGAGTACCTGTGAAGATGTTCACCAAAATATGAATATATAATTAATGAATATCGTTTGCAGCAACTCTAAACGACTGCACAAGAAAAATTCGTTTTGAAGACATTTTGTCGGCTGTTGATGTTTTCCAAGGCTCAATGAACTTAAGTATGTGGTTCATGCAATTAATGCGCTATGTTTAAATTCGCTGATTTTAGCACTAACGAACACTACTGTACAGTCACGAAAATCAAGAAGACTATTTAATATATATTTACATCTGTAATGTGCTAGTGAGTTGAGCATAACATTTTTCCAAACTTTTATGTCATTCATTTCTTTATAGGATAAATATTCTCTCCTTGGAATATTTGGCATATTTCATTCATTTTGTACTAAAAATTCACAGTAGTGTCAGCTGATTTCAGATAAACAAGTAATTAAAAATAGCTTTCATATCAAGTTTTTATTTCTGAAAGGAAAACGATGTTTGTGTAGAAAAACAATCCATAGTCCAATTTAATGGAGATAAAACGAACATGGTTTAGCTACTGACTGTTTCAAATACTACTTCTTTAAATATATACTACTCATTATTATTGCAACCAAAAATTGATTATTCTCACCTGTCAGTATCTGGATCAATGTCACAGGATGCAGCAAATGCATTTGTGGTAATAGAACGACAGCTTCCTACTGTGCGACTATCGACAATCAACAGATAGTTATTTCGTAACATTCCTTTGCCTTTACCATAAAATGTCACTAAATGTCGATTATATCTCTGGAGACAATCCTTTCAAATAAAAAAACTTATGAAATATTGTCAACCAGCATGCCTTCTCAATAAATAATTTATCACATTTCTTTACACAAAAGTTCATTCATCATGGAGAAACTGTATAACATCATATTTCTTTTGTTTTTGTTTCTCATAGCATTATGAAATAACCTGTTAACCTGCGTAGAATGCCTTGTGGCGTTAGACTTTCGTTATCTTCTATTTCCCGTATATCTCTGTCTTGATGATCGCTACGAGAGAAACACAAGTCGTTGGCACAATTTCCTTATTATTATTCAAATTATTTTATGATCGATACAAATATCGCATTTAATTCAAATTTGTATAATCGATATTGACATCGAATTATTCAAACTGTTAATCGAAACAGCTAGTCAAATAACTATATGTGTAGGTGGCAAGTAATGCCCAACTACGTACATGCGCATACAAGCTCAACAATGATAAAAGTACAAGAAATATGTGAGGTGCTACAGCCTTCATTTTATTGATCGCATTTTCTAGTTTAATCAGATTCTGATCAAATACCTAAGATGGAAGAATAACAAACAATATGTATGAATTGCTGATTCCTCATGATTTCAAGAAATAATGATGAACAGACTGAAAACCAAAAAAGTGTTCTCTTATCCCCGTCCATGAATCTCGAATAAAAAATAAAGGACAGGGAGAATTTCAAGAGAGTTTGAGTTGAAATAGTAAGATCAAAAAAAACTCATCTGACTTACTGACATATATTCAGCTGGTATGTCAACTCCTTGACATTTTTCGGTCCAACGGCATCGTGATTTATCGCAAAATTTAGTTCCATTTGTATAAAATGAATAACTGTCGTCTTCACAGTACCTTGGTTATTAAGCAAACATTATGTGTTATTACAGGTATTTTAATACTCAGAGAAATCGGTCAACTGATACAGTTTACAACTTGGCCTAATTATGTATATGTACAGTTTACTCATTTTTTTTACCTACTTTCTTCACAACTGAATCACAGTAATAATGATTGATTCGATCAATTAAGTGTTAAGAAGATCTTAGCATGCCGACGGATTCTTCTAGGTTATTTCTATTTTCGTCTGTGACAAATAATAGATCCTACAAGAACAGCACTCTACAACTCTGGTTTCCATGTTGGGAGAATGTTTGTTACGGATTAGATGCTACCGCAGCAGCCTCAGGTTCCATTAGCTTCTAACCTTACTGTTTGGATATTGCAATCAATAAAAAAAGTTCTGCATCCTGTGAGGAGTTCCTCTATATTATTATTACCAAATTATCGGCATTAATAGCGGAAATGGATAATGTTTTCGTGTTTAAAGCGAAGCGTACTGAGTTCAAGTCTCAAAGTGAATATCAATAATCAGATGCAGGTCTGCTATGATAAACGAGTTCCAAATAGAACGAAATCAGTATCTACAATCCACTTTTAGACGCCATCTATCTCTGCTTATGATGATCTTTATTAAGTGTTTGTACTCAAGCTTTTTCGGCATCCTACATTGAGATGTTTATTCCTATAATGCTACTATTTTTCAAACTTACCAACAACCACACAACTGTTATCCAAATGTTGATTATTACTTTTAGATGTGACACTATCAAACACTGTCAATAGTAAAGATTGAAGCATTTATAGATTCAACGAAGAACGGAAAAACAGTCTTTAAACACACATAAAGCATGATATAGAGATAAAATCTAAAAGTTAAATGTTGTATAATATTACAAAAGTTTAAACAAAAATGAAATTGAATAACAAAATACGCGATTTGTTAGTCAAGTAAGAGTACCACTGATATCACGCAAATAACCAAATAGTCTGGGCGCAGACTGACCTTACCACTGCCTAGGCTAAATAATTTCATTGGCTGCGTTTGCACACTAGACCGACGGTACCGGGTTCGATGCTTTCAAGGGGAAATTAGGGATGCGCAACCATGATGATTTCCTTACTCGAACGAAACTGCAATCCAGTGCATCAAGTTTTCTAACGGCGGTTTAACAATGATCGATTCATATATTTAGTGAAACAAAACAATGTTCAGAATGCTCAAATGAATTTGAAATGGTGGAGAAAATTTGTAGCTCAGGTGGTGTAGTTACGATTTCTGAGCAGGATGATGTGGTTGTGGAGCTTTCATTGTTATTCTGGACAACATAATCAGCACAAACGTCAGTCGGTTGTTGTTTCTCTTCAATCGAGCAAGTAGTACCACTGTTTGTATTATTTCAAGTTCAGTTTCTTCATGTCTTTCGAGCACAGATAAATTCATGTTTCAAAGCATCACTCTTTTTCAGTGGAGGGATTCTTTTAAGACCATAAGATTTTGTATCGACAGGATGACAAACCATTGCTTGCATTTTCCTTTCATTATTGGCTTTGAAATCTTCAGGGTTTTATATATGCGAATGATTTTTCTTCATCTTCTCTGTGTCATCTGTTTGATATCTTGAACTCCGTTGTCAGTACAGTTAAATGTTCAGATTTCAGTATTCACATCAGTGTTCTTCATAGTTCGAACAGGTTCTATAGATATTTGGGTATAGTTTAGTGTGTAGTGCCTCCACATATATTCCAGTACTCTTACATCTAACTTGGTTAAGCCCTTTCGATTAATTTATTTAACCAAGCCATTTGTAAAACAATTGTAGTGCCTCCACATATATTTCAGTTCTCTCACATCTAACTTGGTTAAGCCCTTTCGATTAATTTATTTAACCAAGCCATTTGTAAAACAATAACTTATATGCACCATTGGCTTTTATTATTGTGTGGTTTGTATGCGCTGGTATGATTGAACATTGTTTACACTTGCGCGCATATTCATACTTTTCGCTTTAATGTTAATCTCGTAATATTCCCATGAACTCACATGATTTGTATCGCTTGCTTTTGACCTTGTCAATCATTCGTCGCTTTTATTCATGTGTGTGCATACCTATTTCGCTTGTCATATGTCTGTCTTATTTTTATCTGACTATATATTCTTAGTCATGTTCTATCTCTTTGAGTTGGCTCAACAGCCTTCTCCTATTCGCTTCACTCATTCGCTCGCATTGTAATCCAAAGAGTTGGCTCTTAGCCTTCTCCAATTCGCTTCTCTGCTATCCTTATTGTGGTGTGCTACAATAAACGTATACGATACTTGGAGTTCATCTTCTGATTTATTAACCGTCAGACGTCATTTGGATAAGACAATCTGAACGAGCTTATTACGAAACGTACGAACACGCAGTAAATCGGCACACTACAAGTGCACTTCGCTGATCACTAGGTATACCGATTGTCTTCCATCTTGCTCCATCAATCATTTTCCAATTGTACAGTGGACATTTGATGGCATAATATGAACTTTCTTCCATCATATCAATTTATGCGTAAAACTATGAACATACGTTTAATTGCAACAATGTTGAAATGCCGGTTATGGGAGCACAAAGAACAGCCATTAGAAAAAGGATCATCCTACCTTATACAAAAGACATATCTAAAATTACAGAACGATTACTGAAACCATTCGGAATGAGTGCAACACAAAAACCGAAATAATCACTTCAATCAATCACAAGTGAACAAATGGACAAAATCACAAGAATAAAGACAAAATATCATCTACAAATTAAACTGATCTGACTGTAGAAAACACTACATATGATGAAGTGGACGTCCACCTAAACATCAATTACCAGTCAAACGCTGTGACATTTCTTACCTTACATCACCAATACATACGGACAACTATGAACATACGGTCAATTGGAAAAATGTCGACATACTAGATAGAGGGAGTACAAAGCACACCAGATGACTCTTAGAAGCTTGGCACTCAGTTCAATCAACAATCTACAAACACGTCCACACTGACCCAATTAATCCACAAATCAGAAAAATCATTGGCAAACATAGGATCAATATACAGTTCGAAGAGGGATAAAGAAAAATAAAGGTTCAGACAATGACAGATTTAAGGTCAGCCTAGATCGAGGTTAAAGGAACAAGCTACGGATCAAACGTGGAGACATTTATGTACTTCACTTTTATCTGAAGTTTGTGCTGATGATGCTGTTCAGAAAAACAATGAAGGCTCCACACTTAAAACACATACAGCTCAGAAAATGAAATTTCACCACGAGCTTCACCATTCTCTAATGAAAACCTAAAAATAATTTATACATTTCACTGTAGAGTATTTTCATTCGTCTTTATCACTTAATATATACTTTTGAAATTTGAATTTTTATTATGCCTTATAAGTGTCCCAGAGAATTTAGGTTGATCTGAATAACAATAAAAGCATTTTCCACACACACACTGGTAGCTAAATAAATGCGTTTAATTTATTACAGTTACTAACCTTTGCACATAGAATTTTTCCAATGAAGTCAGTCGAACTCTCAGAGAATTTTCCCAATATTTAGTGGCCGGGATAATAATCTTTTTCTAAATATTAAAAAAAAATAGATCATTTTCAAGAAGTGGATATCAATCAAGAATTCACTGTCAAAAGCTACTTCTCTCTCTAAAACAACTTTGAATCAATGAAGTGTTAGTATGCTTTAAAACAGTTACAATTAAATATTTCTTTGAAATTACTAAGTTGAAGGGAAAAAATATATTAATGGCTTTATTCAGTAATATATGTTCAATATAGTAAGAAGTTCTCAGCATGGAATAATTCCAATGGTTTTCATTGCAAAATAATTATTAACTGTCAGTTTGAAGTTAGCAGTACGAGAAGCAACATCTTATGAACACTTATCCCCAATCAATGCGATGCATAAAATTGTACTTGTCTGCACCTTAAGAAGAAATAGGTGGAAAAACATTCAATTACCTGCTCCTGAATATACTATCGAATAATTAAACATAATTAACTTGGTAACACAAACACAAAGAGTTACCTTGTTTAAGTATTTTGAGGCTAGGTAAGGAGTAGCCTCAATATTTAATCTTTGGAACTAATTTTATTAGCTTGGTCTGCTAACCTCGATCTTGATTGGTTGCTATTGACCTTTGACCTGTCGTTGTTTGCAAGCTACAGGTCAAACGTGGAGAAATTCGAATGCTTCACTTCTATCTGAAGTTCGTGCTGATGATGTTGTTCAGAAGAACAATGAAAGCTCCACAACCGAAGCAACCCGCTCCGAGAAGGAAACACTACCACAAGTTTTCTCCACCATCTCAAAACTATATGTACATACATGTCTGGATCGCAGCTTGTTTCAAGCTCGTTCCAGTTGACCTTTCCCAACAAATTCACTATTGATCTGAGCAAACCGCCTACGCAACCTATTGTGCACCTTCCCTATTTGTACTGTCCTATTGAAAGTGTGGCTGTCTCATAATGTTTCTATCAGTAATATGATGTAAATGAGCCATCGGAAACTGACTCTTATACATAATTTAATTACGATAACTTTTGCAGTAAATGTCAAAGCATTTGTGAAAATTTGATCTGAACTGAAATGCCTCTTGTGACGTACTGCTATTTGAGAATAAATATTATTATTATTATTAAATGTTCGATGATCAATTTTTGTCAAAATATTCTTCAACTACTGATCTATATTCCTCTACAGTGTAGTTCAAAATCATAAAATCAAAAGTCCCCAAACTGAGTTCATAACATGTGAACATACAGAATATTAACTACAATTTCGGTTTCATAATAATTGCTAGTATTATTTAAAAATTTTATCTCATTGATTTGTCAAGCTTCATATCATAACAATACTGTTACTGTCAATTAATGTAGTCACTAAGTTAGAATGATGTCGATAAAAAATAATTCACATTGTAAATGAGTATAAAATGCATACATTTATGACAACGAATCTACAAGCAGCGTGATATCCTATTTACTGACCAGTAAGTACAGACGATAACCTTTGAGCAACCAATACACAACCACGATAAAAAAAAAGCTGCTACTCCGTGTTTGACGATTTTGAAAGAATACTAACTAGTTTTCAATGCAAACACCACTAGTTCAAGATTCAATATCATAATCAATACTGTGTTTTAAGCACTCTTTCATACACATACAAAAGCAGACTGTGTTACATCATTGCATGGAAATTATCAATTATATATGAATAAGTTAAAAGTGGCAACCAGTAACTGAGACTTTAAACAATAAACTGATAAAAAAGATATTTTTTTATATTTTATAGGTTCCTGAAAAGTTTATGATTAAAAATATAGATGAATCTGATAATCTAGTTACTTATCATTTATATCATAAGACAGTTTACATTTTATAATCAATAAAATACTTGTCTTAGTTATTACTCCTTTACTTTTCGTTCCAATATGACGATCAGATACATTTCAGTAGTATAATAAAATTTATTTTATATGATACATTTTAATGGAAAAAAATTTCGATCACTCATGTAAATCGAAAAAATTTTATCTCATTTATTTCATACTTACCTTAATTTCTTCGCTGTCAGCTAGTTGATTAAATGAATCGGTGTAATATAAAATAAATTTCAGTCTCAATAACTTGAAGCTTAATTGACGATTATGTATTGATTTTGACTGTTCCACTGTTGCATATCTCTTTAAGTTTTATAGTTATTAAGAAAAAGTGTGATTATATATTACCAAATTATAATTTGATGGAGCCCCGCAATTACCGATCGCGACCTTTGTAAGATGAAATAGGATAAAATAAAAGATAGATATAATCATTTGCATAATTTCAGTGCAGTATCATTCGATGAATGTTAATGCGCTTATATAAGCACAGTGCATCAATAGTTGTTTTTCTGTTGGTGAATAATAAGTTGTTTACCATTAAGAGTTAATGTTTCATGAAGTTATAAACAAAAAGTAATAGTGTTACTCCTTAATTATTTAACCTATGAATGATTCACATGTCAAAAAAGCCACTAACTTTTGCTCGGTTGATTGTGTGAAATCAAATGATGGCTGTTACACCCTCTGTTAGGCGGCTTATGCTGCATTAGGTCTAAAGGGCGTGAGTAAGTGTGTAAGTACACCCAGTAAAATGTTTTTCAATAAACAACTTTTGAAAGATAAAAATTTTGTCTGATGAACGAATATTTTCATTTCATGTAATTTTATGGTGAAAAGTAATAAAGCTACTTTTTGTCTACAAAATAATGAAGGTTTAAATCAAACTATTAATTACAACTCAATTATTATTCGGTTACAGAAATCAGGGAATAATAATCCTAGTTACTTTTACACACAACTGTATATTGATCCTATGTTTGCCGATGATTTTTCTGATTGATGGATTAATTGGGTCGATGTGGACGTTTTTGTAGATTGCTTCTAAGAGTCATCAAATGTGCTCTGTACTCTTTCAATCCAGTATTTCAATATTGTTCCGGTTGACCGTATGTCCATAGTTGTCCGTATGTATTGATGATGTAAGGTAAGAAATGTCATGGCGTTTGACTGGTTTATGTGGACGACGCTGTTGAGGACGTCGACTTTGTCATATGTGGTGTAGTCTTTCGATTTTTCCATGATATTTTGTTTTTTCTGTCTTGTCATTTTGTCCATTTGTTCACTTGTGATTGATTGAAGTGATTATTTCCGTTTTTATGATGCGCTCATTCCGTATGGTTTCAGTAATCGTGCTGTAGTTTCCGATATGTCTTTTGTATACGGTAGGATAACCTGTTTGTTGTTTATGTACTTGATTTTGCGGAGCGAAGAGATATGTACGGGATTCATTTTTTAAATAAAACATAGATTTCAGGGTATCACATCATCTAAATCAAATAAATTATCTATGAACATTTTCCAAATAAGACTGCGCATTAGAGCATCAGGAAAAATAAAGACATTGGAATAATGCATGGTTTACAACAGAAATTGAGGAATTATTCACTACATTTATGCACATAAATGGAGTTGGATATTTACTTCCTTCGATGCCTGCCCAAACATCAAAACTTTATTCGTATGGGTGCGAGACGGTGTGACCTGATACCTCCGACTCTTGAGATCGGGATTCATTAATGCGCACTGCTGATGAGTCATATAATGAGATGAAACGGCTGTCCAATGCTTCAAAGTAGGAAATGTTGATCCAAAATTGAACGAATCATGATTCCAACACAGGCTACTTAATGGTTCCCAATACCATCAACAATAGCTCTAAATGAATGTCTTTACTCAATTCAATATGACGAAATGAATATGAATAAGCTAATACAACAACAAAAATGTCATTTCATTATGATTTTTAATGAAATCATACACAGGCACGGCGAAATGTATGTGCATGGTAGAAAATTATTTCTTCTTCAAACTCAATCAAGTATTCTTTCCTACAATTTTGACCTAGTATAGTAGTAGCGGTCATTCTTTGATTTACGTGCTTGTGGTTAACTGCTTCAGTGTGGGCTAGCATGGTTAACCGTTGTTTGGGTATTCATGCAGTGTGGTAATTTCTTCAATGTATGGAAGTTGTTGTTAATCTCAGCTTGGTTACTACTATGCAACATTTTCTTAAAACTGTATGGTGAATAGTTTTGCTAGACAGTATGTTATAGCTCGGTAAGATCAATACAGGAAAGGAAATCAACACACACCTCTCTTTGTATTATAATATGTATAACTCATCGTAATAAGAAAATGTACTACAGCCGATTAGTTTGGAACTAGTATCATTATGGCTAATAGTGTTCTGCATCGCACTGGAAAAGATTGTTATTCAATATTCAATAGTTTAGTATGCTTCAAATAACCCGCAACCATATGCCATGCTTTGTGTTCGAGGAATACTCTGGTTCAACTAACTAATGTGTTGAGGCGTAGCATAATCAACTGACGGTTCATGACGAAAATGGCTCAGATTGCCGATTACACTGTTTATTTGTTTATTTACTTTACTTGAAAATAAAACTTCGAAAATAAAATATGGATGGAGATTTTGTTTTTCTGTAAAAATGAAAATTTATTAAATATAAATTGTTGAAGTCAATGAAATCGGTAATGGAAATAATTTTTGAAAATACTTGAATTAAAAAACATAAAACACACCTATTTTTCTGTGTGAATAGTTTTGATTGCCTTCAAAACTGTCAAAAAAAACATGATGAGAATAAACAAACGAACCGGTTGTAAAAACTAGACCGGTAAAATTTTATTGGTCTTCGAACTTGATTCAACGGTATATAACATAAGCGGTTCATCGAAATGCTTTGTAGACATGCTGACTAATTTGTACATCCTATGGCTTTTCTTCATAAGATGCAATCATGTGAACACTGCATCATTCTGTGGCTCTCCACCTTCAGTGAAATTAGTAGACAGATTATAGATATCTTTTAAAATTTCAGGAACATGCGTTAGCTGTTCATCCTAATATTGTTGAGAGACAGAATAAAGTACCGAAACGCCTAAAGTTTTACACACATTTTACTCAAAACTTTTACAAATTGCAATATCATCGAAAGCTTTTAGTAAGTCAGATTATCTTAGACAAGCTTCTTCAAAGTTCGGCGTTTTTTGTGTTACTACTTCCTATTAGTGGTTAGATCGCAACAATGTTGAGTTCTGATTAGGCTGTTTTTTATTGGACAAATGAATACTGCGGGGGTATTGTACTCTGGTAATTTTTTAATTATTATTCATGCTTTTAGTTAGGAAAACATGATTATTTTTCATTTATTACTTCATTCATTTGAAGAACTCTTTTTATTTTACATTCTTACAGACACTTTTAAGAGAGGCGATAACATTTTGGGAAGAAACATTGACAGTCAGAAGGCCTGGAAAACAACTGGCTAAAAGGTCATTGCATAATTAACTTTATATTGTTTGATGTACAGTGAATAACATTTTTGTTATATAACGTTTTTAATAAGTGAAGTAGATTTTGTTTGAGTAGTGTATTTTCTACACATATTAATCTCACCATATTCAGATATCTTATCAAGAAATCCAAATAGTTCATTATTAGAGATACATGTTAAGTACATGATTTACTTGGATTTCTAAATAAATAATGTTCTAAATTTTTTTTCTATCAAGATATTGCGATAACGGATACTACTACACAGCTACTGGAAATAATTCCGTATTTTGTCGTAGCTCAAGATGCCAACGCGATGTAATGTGTGGACGTGCGAAAATACCAGATAAATATGTGGCGGTGAGTATGAATACACTGACGTGATATTTTTTATGATCATAAATTAAATTGATATTTTTACTTTTAAGAATTTTAGTCAATAATAATCTAACTTTTTATCTTTTGTGTTCAGTTCGACAACTCTCATTACTATTATTATTATTATTATTATTATTATTATCTTCCAGGAATGTTATGAAGAATACCATAACCGATTAAACAAACATTACAGTAATGGAAGTGGAATACCATCTGATGGTTATGTCTTATTAGTCGACGCTGTGAATGCGAAATCGTGTTATAGTGGTGCAGCAGCATCTGCATTATCTTGTCTGATGGATCAGGAAACCGATAGGTAATTTCATAGACCTGTTGGTAGATACTCTTTTTTTAAATTTAAAAAAACTAACTGCATAACATATCTGAATATTTTTGTCACATATCAGAAAAGTACTGATTCGAGTTGCCAACCTTTTTTCATCTTTCAACTTTGATCATCGAAATTTAAATATTGCTTGTCAGGGTTTTTCGTCGAAATGCCTTGATTTCGTTCTCACTCTGCATAGATAGATGCGTTTATATTTACTGTTACTGAATCAAAATTTTTACGATGCTATTTTGAAATACATGTAAGTTCAAATTAGATGTATATCATATTTACAGTTCGGTTTCAAGCAATAGTTCTCAATTTCTACAAAAAAATGAATCCCCAATGATAATTTGACCTAAATGAACAATGGCAAATAAATGTAATTCAACTCTCTTGTGTTTGAAAGTTCAATCAGTCAACAATACTTAACTCGTAAAGGTTTTTCGCATTGCAGATACTTCAAATGAATATAGACTATGAATAGAATTCGTTGCTTAAACCCTGAAATTTGTTTACGAATGATTTATTTCAGTTCAGACAAATCATCTACACTGAAACTGACAAATTCCAATGAAAGGTGTTTTAATTTGTTCTTCCATTGACACCAAAATATTCACTCATTAGATTTTATAAGATATAGTGTTACAAAATGTACAACTGAACTATTTCTTATGTCGATTGAACTGAATTTTATTTAGCGAATTATTAAATTATTCACCTTTATTCATGAGTAGTTTATCAAAAAAACGAACAAAACATCCGAAATGCGAAGCATTCCGATATGATGGTAGGTGATCCTGTGCAAACTGTGTTGATTCCAAATGAAATCACTGAAAACAAGTTCCTAAACTATATAACACTAAACATGTAGTGAAATTCCAGATGCGTTCGAATTAAAAACTGAGACAATAATGTAATCGATTAATTGACACATTGAAGGAAACTAAATCGTTATTTATTCAAATAATGCGTACATACATATTAATTTGTGAGATTTTTGTTGTTATTTCAGGCCAATTCTTGGATATGTAAACGTGTGTCCAGGTAAATTGAAGGTTGAATATCCGGAAGACAGAAATTCACGCGGAATATTTATTCATGAAATCGGTCATGCACTTGTAAGTTTATGCATTTTTTCGAAGACATTAAAGCTCAGTAAGATGATTTAATTAAGGTGGCCGATGAAAATACTAGTGTTTCGATGAATGTTTACAAACTGTTGGTATTTTAAATATGAGCAGGTATATGCAGACGTACATAAATCATTATAGTTATCTATAGTCGCTCAAAACATTTATTTAAATCTATTATTCTCTAGGGATTCTCATCGTCCAATTTTCCATTTATGCGCTTTCCGGACGGGAAACCTCGGACTCCCAGAGATGCGGAAAAGAAGCCGATATATAGGGACGTATATGGTTCCTATATTCCAAGGTAAGAATTTCGGACTATTCGATATCCAGTAAATAGTAAAAAGAGTTACTATTAACACAGAAATAGATCACTTATTGTCATCGACAAATGCTAATTGTCAATTTACTTTGCAAACTGCTATGTTCCACATATAATGCTATAACATTGGCTTTGTTGAACTGGTTGGTAAACTAAGTTTTTGTAGATTTCATTGTATACCTTTTTTCTATGACTGATGTTTAATTATTTTCTAAAATCATGTTTATAATTTAAAAACTCACTTTTAACTAATTGTGATAGATGACATATCACATCAACAATAAATTTAGTCCATTCCACACAAATATATATATAAAATCAATAATCTTAATTGCTTTTAGTGCTTCCGTTATCCATGTATAACTCATTGATTCATTGTAGCAGCTGATGAGAAATCATAAAATGTCATGAATTCATATCATTCTGACTCAATTGTTGTTCTGACCTTATTTAAATTTTATTCATTTCATGCGAAAAATGTAATGTATTTGCGCTATATATTTAGAACAATCTGATCACACATATTAACTTGTCAAGGCATTTTATATGAAGTTTAATAAAAGGTCAATTAAATAAAAGTTCAAATAGATAATTGTAAATAAAGGAGAGAAAATTAACGTAATTTGAAAAGAATAAGAAAGGGTAGGAAAATTGTTACATTACCCTAGGCTTAAAGATTACTAAGGTAAATTCAAGGTTACAACAAACTGTTTCCTCACACATAAAGGGGGTTTTAATTTTTGAATAGCCAAGGCCTCCGTAAACCTCAAAATTCGTCCTCCAACATTTCTATACAATGATTTGAAGGCTGTCTTGATGTCAATCTTATGCCCTGTCTCAATTATGTGTTTTGCGATCGATTAACATGGTTTTCCATTTCCCTTGCTAATCGGCTGAACTGACATTAACGGATTTTGAAGCCACTTAGGTACATATTCCATAATCCTCGATTACTCCTCCCTATGTATATGTATCCACACAAACATGTGTATTGAAAAATTCAATGGGATGTTCGCTTGTTAGCCCAAATACATCAGATTTTTCAGATCAATTAAGTCTTCTCACAGTTCTATCGAAATTTATAAAAGGGACTAATTGTTTTAAATGGTTATAATTGTAGATGTATAGTTTAGAATATAAATTTACTAGAATGACTCTCCTAACCTATTGCATTATATAAAGCAATATTACTAGGCTATCTAAGCAAATAGTATTTTTTAAATGCATTTTGAAAATCTTATGAACTTATTTTCAACAGTAAATATAACATCTTTCCCTTAGCAACGATACTGTCAGGAAAATTACAAGACGATGGCAAAGTGCAGCTGGAAGGTTTACAAAAGACTTTTATGGTTTTGTTACTCCCAAAGTTCTGGTTAGTTGATCTTTTTGTACAGTTCACAGAATTTCTTAGTATCGTAAGGAAAAAAATCCGTTGAATATTTCTACAAAACTTCATGTAACATTTTACGGTTTATCAAATAGTTATGAAACAGGTGTTTGATAAATCAGTCCTTTATGACCTGTATGCTGTCTATTCCTCCTAATTGTGTTAACATTTAAAAAAATTTAAAATCAGTTGAAAAATCTTCAGAACTCGAACGGTTTTCATAAATTACATCTTAGCAGTATTCATTCACGATGCAGTGCAGGACAGAACTTACTGCTTTTAGTTGTCCCTGTGAGAACAATATATTCTGACTAGTGAAATAGGGCTTGGCTAGTGATGATTATGTATCTCAGTTGGCGATGAAAATTTGAAGGCTAATATGTTGAACTGTACTAAGTCATCAGTTCACACAGGAAATCTTTGAATCTAGTTCGGACGAAAAAGAACTTATATAAACTATCTCAATATATATTCTCTTTCTAAATGAAAATTCCTCAACTAAGCGCTGTTTTTCGACTCATAAGGGGAGCACCAAATTAGGAAATAAAACTAGTGTTTTGTATTCCTTGGCTTCTTTTCAGTTTAACACGACTAAGTATAAGTTAGTGAAGTTTAAATGAAATCAAGTTTTATAAGCCGTACGAGATACCAAATAACTTATCAACATTTTGAGAATATATATTTTTTATTTTATTTTAATGTATAAACTGTTTTGTGAGGATGATAAGTCTTCATGAAATTTTCAACTTCCAAAGAATTCCTACTCAAATTGATCCAAGTCCCAACTTCTTACATTCATCTGTGAAATTATCACCATAAAATTCATACTCAGCTTTGTCCAACGTTTATAGTTGTATTAAGTAGGTGTCGATACTTGATACTAGTAATTTAAAAATTCATAGATTATCAGTGAAAAAAATGAAGTGTTTTATGTGCAGCAAGATTTTAGTATACGAAGTAAAAGTCTAACTCTACTACACTGAATTGTCGTTTGAAAGTCGTTTCAAGTTCTACGTTCTTTATCTGTAAAAACAAACAACAATCTGTACTATTTAGGCTGCTGCAAGGAACCATTTCAAATGTCCAACTTTAGATGGAGCTGACTTAGAAAATCTAAACCAACATATACAAATAGGATCTCATTGGGAAGGAAGAACATATGGGGTGAGTCAAACCAAGTTCTAATGTGAATTATTTGCTGCCTTAAAAGTCGTAACTGAAGAAAACCACAAGAAAAATAAAACTGTCGTTCATTTCACTTACATTGAAATGATCTGTTTTTATCATCACGTCGAATCTAATTGCATCGAATTGAGAATACTAGTGAAATGAATATGTCATTTCTTGACTAAAATCTATTGTTGTTTGATTTGATTGTAAATCAACATTTAAAACGACTTGATCAAAGTTCGAATCACAGTGGTAATTCAATAGGCAGGTTTATATAATTCGACACTTGGAAGAAGGTAAACCCATGTAACTGAAAAGAATTATTTTCTTTGATCCAAAATTAAACTATCTCATTTTTATTATCAAGAATTTCATTTATTTACAAATTTACACATATTTATGAATTATAATGAATATTTTCATGGCTGAAATCACGAGCTTACTTAGGTTGAACTACCGTCAGGAGCCTGTAGGATTGGAAGGCTGTTTTGTCAAAGTATGGGATTCCTCGGCAGTAAGCATTAACGACCGTGCACGTAGAAATCGAACACATCACTTATCGTGTACACGAACGCTTGACATATATACCACTGAGCCGGCATTAAGAAGTGGTAATGTCTACCTTCAATTAATTCATTATTAAGTGTCCCATAGTTCGATGAAACGGCCTGCTTCATGGACTCTCATGGTGGTCTTACTGAGATCAGTTCATTATTTCAGCTTTATAATTATTCAACCTCCACAAATCACCTTTAATAAGAGGGATTGAATTATATATGAAAGGCGTTTGTAGACTAAAACTTAATTATACAATCGAATATTACATTGAATTGACACGATGCACAACATCATACAGAATCGTTGCAAGCAAGAACGTTACACTAGATCAGGTCACTTCATCTCACACTTTGAACTCTCTTTATACTTGCCCTTTATAACTGGATGGTTTCGTATAGGTTTTGGGAATAAGCTAACTTATTGATGTGATAGATTGAAGTCAGGAATATTTAATTAAGGTAAACAAGGAGCAGAATTTGAAAACGTGAATCATAGTTAATACCTATGATTCTGTCAGAAAATAAATTTTATCTGCAAGTGACAGTCGTTAAAAAGTTTTTAAAAATCAAACGACAACAACTTCTGAGTGCGCGTCCAATGCGACTGGGCTATATCATACATGATGTGGTTATCACATTCAACCAGATCAACTATTATCATGTATTTCATTGGTTAATAACTCCGAGATAAATCATCAAAGATCTGGTTACAGGTGATGGGTGCGATCTATATAATTGTGCAAACTACTATATTAAAACTCCCGTTTCTCATAAATCTAAGGGTTCTAAACTGAAATGAATTAGCTGCCTATCGATCATTGATTGAGAAAATCTATGACTCAAACGAAGTAAAAAGTAATTGACAAACTTTCAACATTTCCGGTAGCTTATGTAGCTAAATAGCAGTTGCATCACTGTTCACGCACAACATCATCCGCTATTGTAATTTCAGAGTGAAATAATGGCTGGAAGAGTAGAAGTAGACTATGCTGTATCCCGAGTTACTCTGAGTTTCTTCGAAGATTCTGGGTAAGCAAATTTAAAACATGCAATCTTTATTACAGAATCTAAAAAATGTAACATCAACCGCCATTCAGTATCTCTCAGCATAAAAGTGCTTCCTCTAAATATTTTAAAACCTCAGTTATATAAGCCATAGTTTCTGTTACTTTGACGGACCTAGGTTTCTACAAGTTCTCGATATTTGTAGTAGCACTATCAAAGCAGTATTTGAAAATATATTGTTAAACACGTTTGAAACTATTCGAATTCATCAATGAAGATGTAAAAAGTTGTTTATTCTATGTCCAACACTTTCATGCATTAGGTATCCAATCGATGGCATGAATTCATAATAAGAACCGAACTACTCTTGTGCAAAGTCGTGCGTCGAATTTACGCATGAGTTCAAAGACTTGGAGTATTAACTTGCATGATCTATGTTATGTATGATCCATAATGATTGATACTGTTGACTTATTACACTTTGGCATTTAGGAAACTAAATCTATCATGAAATATTTGGACATAATTCTGAAGCAAATAACAACATTGGCTCAAAGATATTAAACACCTTACTGCTGTCACAACCCTCTACAGTTAGCAGTACGACTTCGCCCTCAGAACATGAGTTGCTCAATTTAGTCTTACGATTCTCCAATCACCTTGCCTAGTATGGTAGGACTTAACATATGTTCCAACCAATATAGCTCATATGTATTCAATACTCAATTTTTAAAACATATTTATTTCCATTATTATTTATTATTCGTAATTTTAATTCCCATATACTGTTAATGTTTATTTTCAAGTTGGTACAATGTTAATTACAAGAAAGTGATGAAGTGGGAATATGGTAGACAGTTAGGATGTGAATTTGTCATGAGAAGTTGCTTCGAGTATGCTGAAACTCGAAGGAGATTGTAAGTTATTTGTTGTGACAATTAGAAGTTTATTATTTGATTCTTTGTTCAGTAAATACAATTCAAATATATGCAACAATGTGAAAGTTAATGAATTCTAAATTATTTTGTGTGAATAATAATGTTAATATATCAGAATTTTGTCAATTTATGAAAAGAATTATATTTTTGAATATATCAACTAGTTAAAGCAAAATTTTATGGATAAAATATCAAAAATGAAACTTATTGTCTGTTTAATATTGAGTAACGACCTGAAGTGCATTACTGTTTGTAATTAAAGGTATACTGAATTTTTGAATAAATCTGCCTGTGAACATGAGCAAATTATCATGCTTCTAACTGAATTTCAACTGATTATTCTGTTTTTTAAGAGGTAAAAGATTTATTCCATTCTGTAATAAAATTCGAGAAGCAACATGTCGCGATGCATTCTCCTACGGAGCATGTAGTATTCGAAAATATTTAATTGAAGTTCCAAAAGAGGATCGGTTCTTCAAAGTCGCTCCATTTGCTACTAAATATGATGCCAAATATTTTGGAGGAGTCGATTCGTTTAAAGATTATTGTCCAACACTAGGTGTAAGTGTACTACTCTATATTCTTGTAAATATTTTATCTCACAATTTTTTTGTAACACAACTAAAATACTGTTTATTAGCTTCCAGGTTTAACAGTTTTCCATATTATCGTTGACGATAGTCGAAAATCACGTAAATATGTTCACTTAGATTGGTTTTCATGTATCACCATAGGTTATTATCTTTAGAGATATATATGCATTATTGAGTAGTTGCAGAATGTTTCTGTTTTATGCTGAAGTAAACTTTGACACAAAGTTTTTCTCACTATTATTGTGAAACATACAGATGTCATGCAAATATATTTATCATCATTTCACCTAGATTTCTAGTAGTTTAAGTCAATGTGTTATAGATTTGCTTCAAAAGTTAGGCTGATAATTGAACTCATACAACGTTAACCGTTTCCATTCTTTTGAATCCACCTCAGAATTGAGTAAGTTTTAATTATTTTCCACGTGGCAATTCAGTCTCTTTTCCTCATCGGTTTAATTTATCATTTCGTTCATTAATAATGTCGATACAAATATGTTAAACAAAGAATAACAGTACTTTGGAACAGTAGCTCATGTGCTCACAAATGACAAGTTATGTAATCAAATGATCAGATTTCCTAAACGAAGTTATAATCGGTAGATTTTAACTGGGTTGGATGTGAGGTAACTGCCCACTGAAGAAAAATCAATGAGATCTCAAAATATTGTGGACTGCTTGATGTTTGATGTGGATCTAGATGTAAAAGAATTACAATGATGTGTTGTAAATAGGTACAAGTAAATACTGTATTAACTAATCGGCATGAGTTATACTCACTGATTTAACATTTGAAGCAATATGATTGCGAGCTAAAAAAAATTGATACAGATTTATGACAAAATTGCTATGAATATTCATTTCTATTATTATTAAGTTGTATAGGATTAAATTTAATTTTTTTATAGAACTGAATATGATGAAAATAGACAAATGTCTAGTAAATATCAATTGCAGTTTCAATGTCCAGCAATAGTTGCTTTCCTGAACCTTAGGGAGGTATTTGACTCAATCGGTTGTGAAGTCCTATGACAGTATCTGTCACTGAAAGGATTGCCAAAGAAGTACAGTAAGCGTATACAGACTCGTTGCTCTAACACTACTGGTGGTGTAAAAAGTCATTGAGAATTGTCATCAGAATTGATTACCTCGAGTGGTGTTTGTCAGGCCTATTCACTTTCTCCATTCATGATCAACTTTGTTATTGACATGCTTTTAGAGACGACACTTGCATCATCTGACAGTTTATGTGTTGAACTATTCATTTTTTGACTTGGAAAATACCGATGACATAGTTCTGGTTAATTAGTTACTAGTATTCGATCATAGGTGTCTTTGAAGCATTCCTTATATATCCTCGGACCATGGAGTAAGTAGTGCTGGTGTAAGGAAAAGATTACTAAGTAAGGGTGACAAATCAATCGATAAAGTATTGAAACTTCGCCAGTCGAGGTGGTTGGGACATATGTGGGGTATGCTGAACCACCGACTACCTCGACGAGCTGTTTTGTGATGTAGGGCTGGGCTAGAAGAAAACTTAAGGCGACTAACCCAAAACATAGCACATCAGGATTGAGCCATGTTAGTAGGTATGGACTACTACCTGGTTGGGGTTCATTAGAAAATTGAAACCGTGGCTTAGAGATATGTCTCAAGATCGTTTGCCATGACGTAACAGCATCCGCTGTCTGCGTTCTTGTTAATTATAATCTTCCGAACTTTGCATGATTTTTCTTCACTTTTTTTAAGTCTACTTCACTAAGTTATGCTTCCCGAATCTTCAATTTGATCCATAAACTTCTCCATCACTCCTAATACTTCCACTATCGCTACTAATATGGGATTTGAATAGACCGTTCGACCTCTCTGTGATAATGTGGTGTAGTGACGTGAAATTATGTAAGTACGTACAATGGTCTACGTTGTAGTTGACTGACTGAGAATTTCAAAGATGGTAAAGATAATTTATGTAAGGTATATTGCAAAAAAATACTTGGAAATTCGGTTTTTATAGTTTAATATTCTGACAGAAAATATTATGCGAAAAACAAAATTATCTTGTTTGAATCAATCCTACTTTTTTCATAATTTTATATTTGTAGTATGTTAAAGGTTTGAGTGTCGATTATAAAGCAACATCATTTTGTACACATGAAGAAAATGTTAAACTGTCACGTAAGCACATCTTACTTCTTTTGCTTAATGCGCATTGAGTAATTTATCAAGTTAATTATTTGAATTATTTCACGAAGAGTTTTATTAAAACGTCGTTCGTTTAATGATTAAATTGTTTGATTTGAATTGGTTTATATCTCTCTCTTTCTGTCTCTCTGAGAAAACCGGTCAGTGAATTAAGCAGTTAACAACTAAAATTTCTGTTATTACTTTTCAACTTAATCTTGGAAGACATCGTGATGTCGAGACACCTATTCAGACACTTTTTCTTACAGAGCTTTTCATTTTAGATTCGAAGATGACTGTATTAATATACGAGTTGCTCTGTTGAATAATAAATATACTGGCCAATAAACACATGTTATCAGATATTTACTAAATGGTAATAAATAATCTTTCATATTTCTTTAGAGAAATTCTATGATTGTTGATCCTGTGTAGTACATACTACCAATAATTAGTTCTTCACGATTTTTATGATAAACATTGAAGTATTGTATAAATCTCGTGAAAATCCAAGTGTTTATTCAAGAAACTTTCAGTCAGAATATTGCATGTAATTTAAAAGTGATACGTACTTAGATTTTTCACTCATTTGTCACCGAGTAAAGCCTTTATTGTTCTTCTGAACAAAATCATTAGTACAAACATCAGGTAGAAGTAAAGGATTCCGAATTCTCCACAGAAACAAAAAAAAATAAAAAACGCTCGGCATTTTTATTCCAGAAATACCCTTTTATTGTTAACGTAATGTATACTCCTGGTGTAACTAAGATTTTGACTTTTGACTTATGCATAGGTTGTGCCAAACATTCACTTAGACGTTGAATAGTATATCAATGAAATACGCGACTGTGTTTATCTCTGTATTCATTCATAAGGGCTTTTTGATGATTAACTATAGTTCTTTATTTAAATAATGATACTGCATCGATAATGTCGGTCCAGTACTCGAATATTTAGGTTTTATTCGATCAAAAATAAATGAATCTTGTTTGCCGTGAGTATATTCCCTGCTTTCGTCTGTGAACCACACTATGGCACAGCTTGTTCAATGAACCTAAATCAGGTAGACTGGTTTTATGACCTATAAGCTGAATAAATTACATTAAACAGTTTTCCGATTTATTTCTGCTTTACTCAGAAAAATGGATTAACTACTAGTGATATAAAGGTTTGTAAAGAAGTAGTTGGCCTCCATTAAAATCACATTATTGTTGCGGAAAGATGGGCAAGTTATTTGAATGTTATCAGGTCATTTTCTTCAGCATCGTGTCATAGAGCGTTTTATCTGATAATATATTAACAATAATGATCGATTTGTTTAGTTCATATAAATCATTATGTGAATAGATGGAAACTAATTATTTGATCATTTGAAATTGATTTTACACATCAGGTCAAGGCGTTAACCGATATTATCAGACTTATGGAGATACATCGATTTGTATTCAACATCGAAATGTTTGGAATTATTATAACCACAGTCATTTATATCCATTAGGCGAATATTTGAAAGGAAGTTGTCACAAAGTGAGATTTTATAGTCATTCTATGTTACACATTGTCTTGATAATTAAGTTTTAATTTTTAGAAATTAAATTCTCTAAAACGTATTCTCAAAGACCATATATTGTGAACATCAAACCTGACAAAGGTTCTGAAGTAGTTGTAATGAATAAATGTGACCATACAGTGAAAATGTTATCCAACCTTAGTGATGAAAGAATGTTTTCAACGAATATTTCATCTAATAATTGAAATCGAGAGTTAACTACACTCTAAACAAACTCCATGAAATGAATGTCATTAACATGGAGGAATTCAATATGCTAAAATACACTGATTATCAAAAATTCATGAACCTAATAATCCATGAAGACCAGTATTATCTATGTACGGTTGACCTACACATGAACGCGTGAAATGGTTAGCTAAATTACTCATCCCAGTGAGTAATAAATTGAAAGATACATTTGAACTAACTGATGTTGTTGATGACATTAATATTAAGGAAAGATCATGCATTCTTTTGATGTAAACCCTCTTTGTACCAGTGTACTTCTGATCTAAAATGTTAACTTTCATTGTGAGTATATATGAAGTGATTTCCCTATTTTTCTCAATCAGTAAACGCTGTTCAGAAAAATAATTTTCTATGTATTGAAAAAGTTAATTTCATGTTTGAGGGTGAACATTTTCAACGAGTTATTGGCGTTGCTATGGGTAGTCTTTAGGGATCTCGCTTAGTTGAAATATATACATCGATATACATCGAAAATTTGTTGAGTGAGCCCATCAACAAGGCTACACTTTACGAAAGATTTATAGATTATACATCGGTTATATGTGATAACATTTTCAATGTCTTTCGGTTACTGAATAATTTCAATAATCTTCAGAATCACAATGTCCTGACCAGTGAGGCAAAAATTAATGATTAATTGCCGTTTTTAGACATGCCGTGGAGTCGAAGGTAAGATGGAACTATAAAACCGTCAGTTTATAGGAAGCCGACCTGAATTGAACAATACTTAAGTTTCGGAAGTTTGTGTCCATTACAACACAAGCGAGGCTTGATAAAATTCCTCTTCAAAAGGACACGAAGTATTTGCACTACTGATATATTTGAAGATGATGCGAAATTAGGTTAACGTCAGAAAACCACGTGCATTGTTAGCAGAACACAGTTGAACCATGAAGGTAGATTGACATTAGAATGGTCTTTCAAACATTGTATAGAAACGTCCAAGGACGAATTCTGAAGTTTATGGAAGCCTTGGCTGTTTGGTAATTCAACCCCCCCTCCCTGTTTGTACAGAAAAAGTTTGTTAAAAGATTGAATTTACCGTGGTATTCTTTAAGCCATTTTATGGCCTAGAGTTTAAAACAATTAGTCCCATTAATAAATTTTGATAGAACAGTGAGGAAAATGTGATATATTTGCGCCAAACATTTTGAAATTAATCAGGTCACGCACATACTTGTCAAGGGATTTTATGTGAAGGTCAATTAAATACAAGTTAATTTTCTCTCCCCTTTATGAACGAATTTCAAGGTTTACGGGAACCTTGTTATGTGTACAGAAACGCTTTGTTATAATTTTGAATTTACCCTGGTAATCTTCAAGTCATTTTATGGCGTAGGGTGATGTGACAATTTCCTACCTCTTTCCTATTCTTTCTATAATTTTCTCTCCCCTTCATTTAAAATTATCGACAAATGTTTATATGAACTTTTATCTAATTGACCTTTTACTAATCTTCATATGAAATGCCTTGATAAGTGTATATGTGTCACCAGATAGCGCAAATACATCACACTTTCAGATCAACTACGTCTTCTGTATATTCTCTCTGAAAGTTCATTTTGTGCATGAAAATTTATATGACAATAAAAAGTTATTATTAATTCGTAATGTACGCTACACTTGTTTATTTTCAACGTAGTATATTCAGTCCAAACCCTAAATGTATCTTACATATATCCCCATGTAATATGTCTTCATATGTATTTATTTATAGTATGATACTAATTGTGTAATTATTATATATTTCAGTATAAATGTTATTCAGATGGAAAACTTGGTTTATATTTTAAAAGTTCAACTGTGAATTGTACAAGAAAAGACGAACCGGTCAAATTCAATGTGTCCGATATAACAACAAGACTCAGTGGTGAAATTTTATGTCCTAATATCAGAAGATTTTGCAAGGTACATATTTATATGGGCAATAGTGAAAAATGTTTTATTGAAATTGTATTAAAATTACTAATAATTCGATTTCAAATAGAAAGAAATACTAAATTTTTTTAGACTCTGAAACATGGAGGATATACAGAGACTTTTATTAGATCCTTAACTATTTTATGAAACTTTTATCAATTATACTTCACTAGACTAAATGCAAATAATTTTTTATATGATTCCGCACATTTTAACAAGCGAAAATCAATTAAGCTGTTACCATTTGACTGAATATTTACTCAATATATTTCAGTGTATTATAGTGGATGAACCTCATAAACCTGAAAGCGCCGAACGACTGCTTCGTCCTGGTATGGGACTCATCAGCTGTGTACATCCACGATCTCCAATACTAGCTACTTGTATTTGTTTTCAGCTCAGTTATTTTGTAGACATTGATTTTGAACAAAATGATTTTGTTCAGTATAAAATAGTTGGATTCATGAGATATTTTATTTACATTCTCTTTTCCAACGAATCGATTTCTTTTATTACCTATAAATTATAATTGCCTATTCAGAAATATTAATCAATAAATGTCTTGTTATTTTCCAGGTAAACACTTGATTCTTCCATGCTAAGAATCGACAACATTGTGATACTTGAAAACAAATAATGCTCAATTTGACATTCTGTATTATAAGGAAATAACAATATTAATAATAATTCATTATTCAATTGATTTCATTGTTGAATTTTCTATTTCAATCCAATAGTCATGTTAACTTAGTGGAACAGTTGAAGTAATTTCATGTTTAATTGGAGATTAATTCAATAGCGATGTGTTGGCAGTCAATAAGTTTTGTTAGTGTTTAATTTTCAAATTAATTACTACACAAGTATTCTCCAACATACTCCGTTGTCCAATCTACTTTCCAACTATGCCAGTTACTACTTATTCTTCTCATGTCTGTCTCCGATTTTCGACACAGTTTGGTCCTTGGCCTGCCACTTGCTCTTCAGTCATAAGTATCCTAATTAGGGACAAGCCTTGTGATGGAGTTTTGGTGATTTCTACAGTGCATGTCCTATCAGCCACCAGCGCTTTTTCTTCATTTCTTCATCAGCCGCAATCTGGTTTGTTCTCTGTTACAGTAGAGTGTTGTTGGTGTTTTCTGATCAACGAATCTGCCGTATATCGCATAGGCAACTGTTATTAGTCATTAGCATCATGTGGATGACCGCTTTAGTACTTCGATAAGTTTCTGCTCCATACAATAGGCACCATTTGACATGTGCATTGAAAATCCTGACTTCAGTGCTAGCATATAACACTGACCCCTAATAAAACGTGAAGTCAGTTTTACGAGCCCGAATTTCTAATGATAGAATAAAGATTCCATGTGATCTTCACAACGAGAAATCTTGCTAACTACGGGTATCGATATTATTTAAAATTTCGTGAACTCAGTTTTTGTCAGAAATAACAAAAATAATTACTTGTAAATGTAATATTACACATCAATGATCAGTTACATGTACGATAGAGTTGGTCAAATTCATATAATGGTAAGACATACAGAAAAGTTAACTACTCAGTCAAGGTTGAACTCGGTCTAGAGTTTTTATAGAGCAGTATTATTTGTCTTAATCATGACATGTCTCCTATTATAATGTCGGAAGTAAGAAGTCGAAACGATACAAATGTTTTCAGTAAACTGGTAATTAGCCTTTTATCTCGCCAAAAGTATAATAGTCGCACCTGGAAATACATGACAAAGCACAACTAACTGAACACCGATTCAAAATGGAGCAGATAAATAAATTATTACTGCACAACAAAATAAACAAACAGTTTTGCTCTTGGAAATCGTTAACTATTGACAACAACATTGAAACAGATATCTCAGAAAGTTGTGCTGATTAAACTGTCAGCTATTTTTAGAAAAGAGGTGGCATACTCAAAGTAACATGTAGTGTTTATTCATCATTTTACTGTATCCTTAGTTCATTGAAATAGACCTACGATGGCGCTGATCTTACTGACCAGAAAAAATTCATAAAAAAATACCATGAAAGATCTATGAGTTGTACTGATCGTCACAATCATAACCTTTATTCCAATTATATTGCTTCCCGTTCTCACTGATTAAGTCATTTCAAACTGAACTTCATTATTTATGGTATTTAAAACTTGGTTTATCATAATATTACTAACATAAATGAAAATCATTTGCAGCGTGTTCCATAGGAGATCAAGTGACTAACTTGTACTGTTTATCATCAAACCTCCATTAACTCTAATCAGCATATTAATCACTTTTTTCAATTTTCATCAAATATTTTCAAGCTAAATCTCATGAACTAAAAAGCTGTCATTCATTTTCATCACGTAACTCATCGAATTTTCGACGAACATACTATTGTACATGCAAATAATTTATATTTATCGATAAAGTGAACTAGCTGTGAATGAAATTCACAAAATAAATTGTCTGATATTTATGCCCTAAAACAATGAACGATGTAGTTGGTAAGTTTTAATTTCATAAAAAACCACTGACATATTTCATATTGTGTTTTACCACTAAGTGATCACAGACATTTTACCAAAGCTGCATCTTTTAATCTTACAACCATGATAGTCAAGATTTATCATGCATCATAGGAATCTCACAAATTAATTCCGATTTTAAAAATGGTATTTATAGTAGTTTCAAGTACAGTAGTTATTCAGTATTCGAAATGAAATCATCAAAAATAACCACTCGTAGTAATTAACATTTATTTGTAATTACGAAGTTAATTAATATTCATTGTAAATTGGGATCAAAAATTAAATAAATTTAATTAAATGTTCATAATTATTGTTTTGTGTTGAGATCAATTAAAGTTTCATAATCATTATTCAATTGATCTGCGCCTATTCTGTCAAAAGAAATAAGTAGGAAAAGAAAAACAATAATTATTTTATCATATTTTCAATTAGAGTTATGGAGATCAGTGTTTTTACACATATGAAATGATCAATCAGTTAATCATTATTAGACCACCATTAGAAACCTGGAAGCACTGGATGACCTTTTCATCCTGGTATTGGAGTCATTAGCAGTACGCATCCACGACTCTTGCATCCCGCACGATTTGAACCCGGGATCTTGTGTATTGTACGAGAATGCCTCATCTCTGGACCAGTGGACTGGCATCCAACGATGTTAATGTTATTTTATCAATCAACAAATGATTTTTCAACTCTCAGTGATCAAACAGTGAAATAGTTTGGATTATTAACATTGAAATAAAATGTTTTTATGAAATTATTTTGAATAATTTTTGTTTTAATTAATAATATCTAAGTTTGAATTAATACATTAACTGTAGAATCAAAGCTTTCGTCATTCGCTAATGTATATCAATCTTAAATACTAAATATGTTACACGTATGTAAAACAAAATTGTAGTAATGAATGCATTTCGATTTGACCGAACGTTTAATTGAATTACACCAGCTCATAGCTCAAGTTTTGAAAAGATCTATGTGTCTACAACAATGAACAAATTCACAATTGAAACAGATCATACATGAACTCAAATTTTTCTATCTTGATTTGATAATAATTGGTAATTATTAGCTATTACACTCTTCATCATTATTACTGTTTATCTTGTTAAAACACACAAGAAAACGTAGTTTTCAAGGGTTTTTGTTTTCTTGATATTTTAAATTCTTATGATAAAACAAGGCCATATATTAGGGGTAGGATTATTTTCAAAATATAATTCATATTCTTACTCTGCAAACCATGTTAGCATCAGGGCAGATTATTTCTCCTTCAATTTGCTTAGTTTTAATTTTGGCTACTCCTGAATTACACGGGAATGCTTGGCCATTAATAATTACTTGAACACCACCAGAACATGAATACTAAATGTGAATGGAAAAAGATCAAACAGTAAAAGAGAGTTAACTAAACATTACATATATTATTTTAATAAAGTAGTTTTAATGCACAAACATCCATTATTATTCACATAAATGAATTCAAACTGTAAGGCATGAAAATGTGGTTGGTTAAACAGTTAACTGATTTGTTCTGTTGAAATAACATTTGTTTATTGAATGTATCTGTGAAACATTTTGGCGAACAATACTATCTGAATACTGGTAATAATATACAGCATTATTAAAGTGAGAGTAAATTATTGTTTGAAAATTTAAATTCCTTAAATAAGCTTTAGTATTTTGGATTATTAACTGCTGTGTTTCATTTTTTTTAATCACTTTGTAAAATTATCAGTAAATATATTTTATTAACTCTGAGCGGAAATAAATCAATTATTCGGGTTTCAAACAGGTTTATGGTAACCTCATTATATATATATCCGAATATTTAGTTACTTTTAAGAACAATTTTTAATTCTCTCCAAGATTACCTGATGGCAAGTTGCTTTCACTCGAGGATCCTGTGATGCTCTCCCATTCATTTCAGCTCTCCATGCTCCTTTATGAACAATACACATTGAATTATTTCCAAAATCTTGAGCAAACATATTTCCTCTTTGAGCTGTGAAAACAGAAATCACAAAATTCACTTTTCTTAATAAAATGTATGCATGATGTTTTTGATTGTTTAGGACTTGACCTGAAGCCCTTCTGAAGCACTATCGGTCCCAAACAGGACAAAGGAGGAGGGTTCGATGTGAGATTGGCAACCACATCCCGTAGAAATCCAAATAGCTAAAACAACGCTAACCTGAATGAATAATTTTCTGTTTGCCGACCTACGCTTCATTAAAAGTTGGTGGATTCATTAGTTAAATATTCTTTAGATTTGTGCGTTTTCTATTCATTCAAATTTATTGTCTTTGTATAACTTTTAATTAGCAGAATCAGTTCCATTCACATTCATGTCCATATATGAATAGATCTACTTTGATTATTGATAAAGATTGCTCACAATTCACAAAATTATTTTATATTCTATTCTATCATTGAAGCGGTATCGATTGCTTTCATTCAAAAAACCAATTTCATTAGATATCTGAGGAAACAATCGAAATTTCTCTGTATCTCATATCAGTTCAGTGTAAATATGTTTTTGGATGTTAAGGAAAATGTTATTAAAATTGATGTTTCAGTTGAATACTGTTTATCGATAAATATACTCTGGATTAAAATACTATTGATATCTCTACTTCAATCGATGTGATTAATCTTCAATTATTGATTCTCAGTATAAATATAAAAATGACTATGAATAATCTTTCTTTGATTCTTCTCCTGTTATTTCTCACTTACGTGAACTTGTATTATTGATTTTTCACGATTTACATTTTAATACAGATCAAGTTTTAAGTTATTTAATTTAAACCAAGCACTTACCAACAGGAATGTTTAATTGATGATCACAATATGTCATAAGTGGTTCATTGAAGAATTTCCCCATAGGCTATATTTAAGGGATAAAAGGAAATATTTGAAAAGAAGACTGATTTTCGACTATAGATGGGCAAGTTAAAACTACTTCAGTGGGTGGTTTCCACAAAGTTTATTACAATCCAGTCGAATATATTCTTAAGTAATCAATGAACACAGAAATCTGATGTAACTATAAGATGTTGCTTCGAAATGGTTTTGTGAAGCATTGTTTTCCTCATTGAAAATATTCTTCATCCAGCAGTTATATCTTAGTGTTCTTTGCGGAGATGTGCAAATGGTACTTCATCAGAAATCAAAAACATGACGTTTGCAATTTCAGAAGAGCATTTCAACATTAGAATTACTGGTTGAGATTTTATTGGTGAAATTCAACCTTCACTGTTCAGTTCTGAAGAGTTTCATAATGTGAGAAAACACATGCTTTGTACTCGTGAATGGTTACTAATAGGCCTAATGAGATTTTTCCGTCTCCTTAACAGCTTATTAACCTTCTTCCGCTTGATAATTGCAAATGCCCACAAGTAACATAATAATTTGGAATTCATTTTGTTATTGAGATCATGAACAGACTGAAGTAGACAGCTGTGGAAAACTACGAAGCGTTGGCCACTTATTGTGTCTTAGTAGAGGGTAGTGACATATGAAAGTTATTCTCAAAATAATAAACTTATATAAACTAACTCTGATACTTTCTTGTATTAAATGTAGGTCAAAATATGAACTTGAAAAATTAACTACTTTCTTGACATTTTAATGGATATCTTATATTAATTGACTTAGTTAAACAAAATGCTTACATTTCAGAAGGAAAATCAATCACATACTAACCTGAATCATAGGACACCTATCTGTTAATGTACTCATCCCTCCTTCAGCAGGATTTTTGAAATACTGTTCTTCTGGTGGTAAGCGCTGAGCGAATTGTACAATAGCACAAATCCCAAAAGCTTTCTGATGGTAGCATTTTAAAGAATCCTTCTCATCACAGTACGGTTCTGTACTTTTTCCTCTAAAATACATAACAAACTGTTAGCGACTTATTCAAAACACAAGTGAATATTAATTGCAACTAGGTGACTATCTCAATAATAATAATAATAATAATAATAATAATAATGATAACACTATTTTCAATAAAAGACAAAAAGGATTAATATATTGAAATAAAATATCAATCTCACGCTTGTTTCATTCGCATCAAGTATGCATAACAACTTTCCATGACAAAGCTACAACCTAAATTCTTTCCATAATACCATGGTTCAGCCAATGAATAATCAACATCCCACCAACTAAATGAAATTATAATAATAAAACAAAAAATTATCGACTACTGGATTATGTTGAAATAAATACATGA
Source organism: Schistosoma turkestanicum (assembly GCA_944470395.2). Taxonomy (NCBI): domain Eukaryota; kingdom Metazoa; phylum Platyhelminthes; class Trematoda; order Strigeidida; family Schistosomatidae; genus Schistosoma; species Schistosoma turkestanicum. The sequence continues at coordinate 36,488,271 of OX103974.1, read as the reverse complement.
GTAATCAAATGAATACATTGAAAAGAACTGATAATTACACTCTTGATTTGTTACAGCCTATATATTTGATTAAAAAACATATCAATGTATTCATGGAGAAGTTGAGCATCTATCTACCATCCAACGGAATAATACATTGGTTGCAATATAGCAATTATATTACAGTCAGCGAGTTCAATCCAGTTCAGTGATGAAATTATGAACAAGAATAATTGTTGTGTGGCTTTTAATCCCTGTTTTGACTAGTATACTACGAAGCCATGGCGATTTTGAAATGAACACAATTTATTCGAGTATTACATAGTGTTTTAAATGAAGCCTTAGTAGTCAGTGGAATAATCTCTGGATACATGCTATTTTTAAAATATTTAATCCAATAAGATAACAGGTATCCAAATGAAATACTCAACATCATACATGAAGCAGAAGAAATACAATGTGACATAGTATAGTTGAATTGATTGAACTTACCCAGAGTCTGTGAAAAATGCCAATGTAAGCCTTGAAAGTACAGTTTTCACTCCTGTAACACCAGCCATTGTTTCATCCTGAAATACATGGAAATATAATACAAGTATAAAATTGACTCATCAACTGACTGTTTAACCTAATTTATTTTTGCCTCAAATATTTAAATGAGATAGTATCACTGTAGTTTATATTTCTAAGTATTTCTACACTGAATAATCCTTGAAAGATGGCAAACACCGTCTCAAAACCAAATTATTCATCTAAATCAGTCCATTCTGTCATATTTTGAAGAAACATGAAATTAATCTGCACTTGAGCAGGAATGTGATGTAACCTATTAGTAGTACACAGAGTTATTCATTTACATTTCACCATTCCTTCATCACTATCTATGCCCGTTTCTTTAAAATTTAACAATATATTTAGCTTACCTCAATTCTTACAACTAGATTAAGTTACTTACTATGCGAAAATATATTCATGGATTTTATGTATGGATAATTTCTTGGCTTCTATATAAAACTGTACATATTTGAGGAAGCTGCATATCTATTACACGTATTATCGTCAATTATCAGGTTTCTCGATTGATCAAATTATAACTGTTCAAGTAGACAGCATCATATAAGAAAACAAATCGATTTATTTATTTTAACAAACACTTTACTACGTTAAGTAAACGGTAATTAACAATACAACTTACACCAACCACTCTCTTTTCAAAGTGTGAACCAACTGTTCCTGCTCCACCTTCATTTTCTATGTCAACTCCATCCAAATTAGGACAGTTGAAGTGTTTGCGTGCTTCTTCCTATGTAAAAATGTATGAATTCATTTCTTTATTCATGACATTAAATGAAATTTGAAAAACTGGTAGATCTGTGAGTTAATTGATGTTTCCATGAAGTAATCGTTTTTTTATAACTGCGTTGTATAACTAAAATAATTCTCAGTATAAGCAATGTTACAAATGAACCATTCGCAGTTTCAACAATGTGATACACACTGAAAACCAACGACTCTCTCGTTCATCCTTATTGATGCATTTAACATAAAGTAATTCGACAGTATGGAGATCTGTAGATCCGCTGTTAGGTCTACTCTGATAACAGTGAAACTTGTATTCTAAACAGATCTTCGCCTACTGAGTATTCAGTATAATATTAATTGAAATACGCCCAAGTATATCCGTCGATTGTTAAGCATCACGAACAAATCAAGTTTCTAATGTTGAATAGTTGAGAAACTGAACTAAACCGTAAACACAAGAAAAGATTACATTCCAATTTAACTCACAAGTATGGCTGGTGTAACAAACGATAAGAACGGTTTGGAAAATTGTCCAGCAGCTGTAACCCATGGACGGTTAATAATTCTGACTGTATTTTCACTGAAAAAGAATGAAAATGTACAGAGAAACATCTTCATTCAAGAAAACAAAATGTTCTTTGAAAAATAACTGATTACAGTATGATGATATTTAGAGTAGATTAGCTTATTTTACAAAAGTCAGTATATATGGTAAGAGTGAACTGTTTACTAATCAACCAATGAAGTCAAAATTATATTTGTTCTCTTTCGTCAGCTCATTAAAAACATTCATTATTTCAACGTTTGAAAATATATGGAACTCCAAACGACTTTCAACCAAGACCAAAAACCAGGATTTTCAATACAAATGTCAAGAGAGTTCTACTGTATGGAGCGGAAACTCGGAGAAATACCAAAGCCATCATCCAGAAAATACAAGTATTTATGAACAGCTGTCTACGCAGAATACTTCGTATTCATTGGCCAGACACTACCAGGAACAACGTACTGTGAGAGAGAACAAAACAGATTCCAGTGGAGAAGGAAATCAGGAAGAAGCGGTGGAAGTGGATAAGACACACACTGCGTAAAGCACCCAACTGCATCACAAGAGGAGCCCTCTCAAGGAACCCTCAAGGTCAAAGGAAAAGAGGAAGGCCAAGGAACACATTACACCGAGAAATAGAGAAAGGCATGAGAAGAATGAACAAAAACGCGAAAAAAATAGAAAGGGAAGCCTAAGACAGAGTTGGTTGTAGGCAACTGGTGTGCGGCCTCTGCTCCATTGTGGGTAACAGGCGTAAGTAAGTAAGTTGCTCATTAGTTGTTTATGAATTTAATGCACATACAACATGGATGAAAATCTACTTAATCTTGATACAGCATCGTTTAGAGAAAATATATGGAACATTTTCAAAATCACAATTTATACCTTAAAATATAAATGAAATCATCGTCATAAATTTAACTCACCTTGGCTGATATTGTCCTTTATTCATTGGTGGTCTGCCTGATGTAGGATCTCTTGGTGTTCTTGGTTTACCATTGAGATCACGCATGAATGCGTAATTTCCTTGTCCAAATCCCTGTAATGTTTATGATTATTAGTATTATTATTATTATTATATTTTTGTCAAATATCAGTGAATTTACATTAAGTTTAAAAGTGAAACATTTTTTTGGAAAAAATAACCTTATATTTATAAATCACTGATAATCTTCCAAATTATAGAATTTTATCATCCATTGAATGTATTAAGAGATTATTCAAATTCACTGGAGATATGAACAAGAAAATCTCTCACTCGTGAACACAGAACTCCATCTGCAGAGTAGTCTGTATCGATTCTAATGTTTTCTCTTCATTGGATATTCATCTTATGATGAACTGTTGATTCGACTCAAAGTACAACAAGTTGTTCTTGATTACTCAATGAACACATATTTGTCAATAAAGAGTAAACACTTACCAGAGCATGTCCCAATTCATGAATAGCTGTACCAATCAACATTGTTTTCCCAGGCTCTTGGATATCCATTTTTTGTGGACAGAAATTAATCGATCCCATTATTGGTCTAAAATTCAGACGTCAGAAAATATACAAATACATGTGAAAGTAATGTGTTGTATTGATAAAAAAATTGTAGTTTTACCTTGTATATTGTGTATTTGAGTATTTTATGATATATAATATTTTATGGCAGTCTGAAAGAAAACAAACTCACCACAATTAAGTGAGAATTTGAAACAACTTTCCGCATAAAGTGAACATGGTTGTGAGGAATGCTTAACTAATTCTAGAGCTCTCGATATACTAACTATAAATTATTATTATTATTATTATTATTATTGGTAGAAAATATTGAATTAACAATCAGTGGTACGCGGATATTTCAGCAAATTGACCACAAGTTATATCAGTGAATACTTGTTTTGAATGAGTTATCAAACTTTTCATTCAAATAATAAGTTGTACCTCATACTGGGTCGAAGTGGCCGTCCAGTGCATTCAGATTGATAATGGTCATCTAACAATGATCGATGCATAATTTCAATGCAACTCAACAACCCGCAACTTAAAAATGAAAATAAGTGACATCGTAATTTCTCATACCTTGACTGTAATTCATGTGTAAAAATTTATCAAACAACAATTTTACCATAATAATTCTGTCAATCAGTCAGTCAGCGACAACTTAAAACTTGGTACACATGTATATCAGTTCAAGTTACCATACCACATTGACACACAGAGATGAAATGCTCATATAAAATCCTACAGTAGTAGAGGTGGTAGAAGTATTAGAGGTAATCAACAAGATTGCAGTTCGTAGAAATTATTCACAAATGTATAATTCAGTGAGATAAATTAAGGAAGAGAATAAGGACTGTCATGAAGAATTTAGAAGATTAGAATTTGAGCGAAGGTAAGTAATGCATGCATCTGCGTCATTGCAAACGATTTTGAGCCATGTCATTCAAAGTCTATAACCATCGTTTTAGACTGTCTCATTGAACACAACTAAGTGATCTCAGTCCACTTGCCAGTGACTTCATTAATATGTGCTGTTTTGGCCACTCGTGCCTATCTTCTAGCCTACTTCTACATCAGAGAACATCGCTCGTCGAGGTAGTCAGTGGTTAGGCATGCGTAACACATGTCCAAATCACCTCAACTAATGAATCAACTATGAATCAACTTCACATGATTACTTAGAATCCTTTTCTTAACACCAGAATCGGTTTCACGATATGTGAATGAATTTGAATAAATAATGTGTATTGTTTTTATTTATTTCAAACCTTAGCATTCAATCTTTGCAAACACAGTATTTAGTTTTTGACTATCAGACGAATTGAGAAACTCAATATACTTGACAAATGCTTCATTTCTGATCAACTCGGGAATATTTTCGAAAATTTAAGATTTGGTCTGTAGTCAAATAAGTTGATCAATGAGATCGCTGAATGAAGACAACAACTTGATTATGTATTTATCTCTTAACTTATAAAGGATATCAACTTCAGTTAGAAAATCTTATTTCTAATATTGATTAGTGTTTTTATTTTAGTTGTTATTAAATCGACTATTGAAGGACAATTTAGAATCTGATATACTTCCCACTAACATGACATAAGTAGTTTTCACAATAAATGGTTCCACAAATATTCTACCTCTATATAAAGAAGACAACTTATTCAAAACACTGAGAAGTAAAGCATACACTTGCCTACCTATCAGTCGTGGGATGCATTTCACAAGGACCAGCATAAGCTAATGTTGAACCGGATGTACAACTTTTCTTGTTCTCACTTTCTACAAACAGCACATATTCATTTGGTGCGAATCCTGGACCATCTTTGTAAACATCTCGTATGTCGTTACCACCAGTTCCTACAGCACATCCCTGTTATTTAAAACAAAGAGGAAAATATGTATAAATCAAATGTGAAACTAAATTTTGTATGGATTATAACTCAACCGAATGTATCAACGTTTATTTGTCACCTTTGAAGTGATTGTAAAACCAACAATAAAGCAGAACAATAGTACTAACTAGAAAATACTTATATTCTACTGATGTTTAGGTAATACTTCATTGAATCGTTTTAAATGTAAAAGTAGGGTATGTACTTACGACTTGTTTCTATAATCGTGTAAAACGTCTTACCATATGCAACAATTTGAAATATACAATCAAAATTGTTTGTGAAGTAAACTCACTGTAGCATAATCATCTGGAACTGGATGTTCATAGCACAGAGCTTGTCGTTTACATTCTGATTGACAGAATTTTTTACCTGTTTTACCATCTGTATAGTAGACTGGTTGTGTACACCCTCTGAAAAAAATGAAAATCATTGAATGTTTTGTAAAATCAGTAGTATAATAATTGAAAATCAATAGTCAAACTGAGCAAATGTTTGTATTTAGTATTTTTCTTTATAAAAAAAAAAAAACTAAAAGGTCAACAGTAATTTTGCATAAATTGTTAAACCCACATTCTATAATGCGACTATATGTTTGACGATCGATGAAAGCCTTATCAAAAACATCTTCCTGTATACAAGAATACTGATTACAATATTACACAATCAGATAGAAAATAAACTTAAAAGGAGCAAATTCATGCTTAGTCGTTCCAATTGAATAAACAGTACATTGCTGTGGCTATGTACAATGAATTGGATGATTTCTTAGTATCAACTGTAACAATGTCAATCATAAATTCAGTCTAAGGATAATGAGATTTCAGATTATTTTGTTCTTTATGTTCATATAATTTCCATTCATGATTGAAACATGAGTTTGCGTGTTGTATGCAATGATACAGAGGGTTCAATGTGTTTTACGACAATTCACAAGAAATTTTAAACTATTGAATATAATCAGTTACATCACTACAAAAATTATATTTTATACTCTAAATCAAGTTGTCTCATGTTGTTTATGTCAAAATTAGGGACTGGCAATACAGTGTTATTAATACTACTTCTATTTACAATGAATGGGATAAGTAAGATTAGTTTTCTTCTAATGAAAAATAAACATTCATATGCAAACTTGACATTTCGCATGGAATATTATGAATTGCACTTACTTTTCTGATGAAACCATTCAATTTTCTAGAAATCTTAACAATAAGTTTTTGAATGATAATATCAATAAAATATGCTTTCAATTATCTCCTTAGTTCTACTATTCCAGAAATTCATTTCAATTCTATCATTTCATTTAAATGAATGTGATCTCATTGAAATCATGAAGTGATCAATGTTAGATCACCTATAGAAACCTGGAGTCACTGGAAGGGCGTTTCGTTCCACTACTGGACTCAGTGGTAACATTCATCCATGGCCATTCCTGCAACAAGGAATAGAACCCACCATATTCACACTCATGTTCGAACATCTAACCCCTTTATCATTGGGCTGGTATCCAACGGTGTTAATGATACTGACAATCCTTATCCATTGTCTTCAGTAGATGATTGCCTCACATCCGATAGAGTAGAATTACATTGGTCATGAATCATCATTAGAAATCCGACAATTTCTTCACGAAGCTAAGTCACCAGTGATCATCTGGTTCTACATAATGATTCGATCTAACTTTCACAATTATATTCTACTAATTTTAACTTAAAATTTAAATAAACTGATCTTAACACATAAATTTGAAAAAAATCTGCATAAATTTGATTTTAAGAACTGATCATCAACATGAGCACAAAATGTTAATCACAGTTATGCTTACCTATTAATTAGCAATTTCCTATTTGGTGGTTTTCTGACACTTAATGTTTTTTCCCAAAAACTAATCGCCTTTTCAACTACATGGGGCTAAACAAATACACAATATTATTCAAGGTAATGAAAAAAGTTATTGTACCAATAAAATCTTCGGATTCTATCAATGCAACTTGTACAAAATTATGTTTTTGTAATGAAAATCAATACGATGTCTAGTAAGTTCTGTATTATTCGGAAACTAATACGTGGTAGTGAAATTTTATGTATAATTTGTTAAATAAAATTTCTTTTGAAATGGTTGTTTCGTTTCCAATTTTCGCTACACTTGGAAAACAGTATTTATTGATTTTTGTCTTGTGTACAATGAAAAATGATTACATTCAATCATTCATTCGTTATAACGTTCCGTCCTGGTATGGGACTCGTCAGCAGTGCGCATCCACGACTCCTACTACTGGCAGCATTAGAACACCGGACCTTTGGTTTGGTGCACTAATCAGTTAACTGATAATTATTAACATTTTCTTAATAATTCGCTCATTGTCAAATTGCTTGATAAACTGAAAAATTAATATGGCCAAGTGTCAAGTATCAATGGAAGTTAAGGCAAAATAATTACTCATAAGTAGTATATATGTAATAGTTACAAAATATTATAAAAATCATTTAATCTCACCTTGAATTGACCGAATAAAGGATGTCTTTGAATACTTTCTCTGTATATAACAATAAATTTCAATTTATTGCCTCCATATTGACGTTTATCAATTGGTTGACCTAATACACCAAAATTCTAAAAGCATACAATCACATCAGCTTCAATAGAATGGTACTCACCATGGTAATATTTGGCATAGTCTGACAAATATATTCAGTTCTGGTAAAAACCAGTAAACTGATAAAACATAGAAATAACAAGATAACTCTTGAACAATCTATCATTCTCACTGGATACTCTTAACTAATTAGAGTACTGCTGGGTAAGTATTATGATTTTCTCATTTCAACACTTCATTTATATACTCAATCTCAGTACAATTCATGCTTATCGAAAAATGAATTATCTTGTTTTTAACATATATCTTTGTTTATATTCGAAAATCTTATTAAATTAGCAAATAAGTTTAGTACTTTTATGAAATGAAAGTTCATTTTAGTATAATTTTTTTTTTTGGAAAATAATAGAAATTTATGAGGTCAATAGGCTAGATTTTGGATTCATTTGAAATTTCCGATTATGATTCTAGCTAAAAGACAACAATATCTGTGGATCAGTGATGTTTAAATTATTGACGATAGAAGTACTTTAAAATATTGGTTATACTGAATAATTATCTCAACATAATTATTAATCAGTCTTTAGTTTTACTTGATAATAGAAACAAAACGAACGATTCAAAAGTAAAAAAGATACACTCAAGTGAAATTTCTTTAAAAATTAATAAATTGAAAACGATCATCAAAATGTAAAATCATCATCGCCTCATGCAGCAGAACTATCTTGACACTTCTATTTCAAATTCTGATTTTGGTGTTTGTTTTATAGTTGTTATAAGTGCCAGATATTTTTCACTTCTTGTAATGAAGCCCTTGCTTTGCCAATCCGCGCATTCAGGCACGCCGTAGTATCGAAGAAGCATCCACAGGGATGTTTTATCCACACTTTCAAATGATCCATTCTGTTGATTAATCCACAATGATTCGTAGTGTTGTAATTCAGTCAATACACGATCTATCCTTTTGGAACACCGTTTGTTGATCTCGAAGTTGGGCCTTCACGGAGTCCCTCATTCTGTTGAATAATATACTTTTGAAAACGTCGCCTGGTATTGAGAGAAGTGTGATGTCGGTTGAGTTGAGGTATCCTTCTTTTCAGTCTGATGATACTTGCTTGTCATCCCAAATCTTTTTGAAAAGAATTTGTTGAATTTTTGTAGTTTCTGCCACGTCTGCTTTCATTGTCTCTGCTGAAACGTTTACTGATCCCACTGAAATACAACGGATCTGTCTGATCTGTCTGATGGCTATACTGATATCGTTAACAGTTGATAGGCCTACATTGATTAGGAGGTTCACGGAAGTTGCGTCCATGTTAGGTGGGTTCAGTGGAGTAGGTTAATTCAAGGGTTCTTCAAAATGCTCTACCCACCCATTTCACTCTTCTTCAATGTTGGTGATTACTTTTCCATCTTTGCCTTTCAGTAGCCGATCTGGTTTACGATAGTTTTCAGCGAGTTATTGTGTTGCACCATTCAATTTTCTCAAATTTCCGTCACTGCTAGATCATCCACATATTTGCGTTTGTCAGCTCTGACGCTGTTCTTCACCTACTTGTTTACGTCTGTACATTCAGCATCCCTTTTCAATTGCCTCCATCCGTAATTTCCTTTCTATTATGTAGATAATGAAGAGCCTGGAACTTATTGCTGATAGATTCCTTGAATTAGTTCAGCTTTCCGGTACCCCACAGAAAGGGCTAATAACCATTTGTGATGTTATCCTCCCAGTTTTCGGGTGCCTTTTGAGTATCAGTTTCATTTTGGCGACCGGCGAGCAATGATCTGGGGCTATATCAGCTCGTCTCCTTATTCCTAAACCCTCCATGGTCATACTGAACTTTTTATTGATGTAGGTATGGTCGATTTGTTTCTGTAGAGTGTGATCCATGTACGTCTGGGTATACGTTTGTGTGGGAATATTGTGCCGTCGATAACCAATTTGTTGAAGGCACGTAGATTTACATTCTTGGCATTTGGATCTCCCAACGGAATGGTCAAATACTTTGATGAGCATCTGTTTACTATTGACTATAGCCTATCATAAAATTGATCTTTAATGTCTACATTTCATTCGTTAGTAGGGGCATAGCACTGGATGATTTTCATTGTAATGCCCTATTTCTTTGTTTTGAACAATGCTTTGATGATCCGGAGCCCATGGGATTCCCATCCTATAAGTGCCTTTTGAGCTTGTTTGTACAACATCAGTGCAACTCCTTGTGTGTGTGAGGCATTTTCTTCTTGATGGCTAGTCTTATTTGTCCAACCTACATCCATTGTGTTTCACTGAATACAAGCAGCTCATGGTTGTATCTTTTCATTTTTGCAGCAATTTGGAACAATCTTCCGGTCTGATACATTGTCCAAACATTCCATTTAACTAAAGGGATGGTTATTCTGATTGCCCGAAAGGTCATCGTCCTCGTGACTTCCAAAGGAACTCGGCTCTTATCATGCGACGTCGCCGATTATTCTTGTTTAGTATGTGGTTGCCAACCTCATGTCCAACCCTCCTACTTTGTCGGTTCTTCTGGCCGGCTGTAGCTGCAGAGGGTATGCAGACGGACTGGATACAAACAGGTACTTAAATGTTTATGTACCAGCTACAATCTTTTAAATTTGTGAGTGGACAGTGAATACAGAGACGAAAGCAGTCAGGTTGCTGCTAGGACCAGTCCGTGAATCATTCAACTAAGTTACAGTGGAGCAGCAACAAAAGACGCAGTCACTTGCTGGTCACTAGCCAACAGTAGACTCAGACGCCATCCATCCCATCAGGAACCGGAAACCCATGTCCGGCATTAGTTTTAGAATTGACGTTTTTAAAATCCCCTTAAGTGGATCACACTTAACCATCAACCACAGTTTTGGCGCTTGACAGTAACTCACTTTTCATACCATCAATTTCGTGAACAACACTTGTTTCACCAAGTGGCAGTGAGTAGGAATTCTCTGTCAGTGTGTATGGACATATTGTCACATGAGAACATGTGGAGAGGGTTAGCATACTCTCTTTTCTCTCAGTCATAATTTGGCACTAGTGGATTGTTAATTTCTCTAAACAGTATCATAACAGTAAATAACTTACATCACATTAAAAAATCATATTTCAACCTCATGATTCCCAAAACACTACAGATCATACATAACTCCATTTTAGTACACTCAACTTACTGTGGCACATCACATAAATTTTTTATCTCTCAGTGCAGATCAATAGTACTTCGTATGTGTTGATGTACAATAATAGGGATGTGAACTAGTAAGTGAAGTTTTTGCGTTCAGAAGAAAAGTTTGACAACCCCATGATGTTCAGATATGATTTGATTTACCACTGAACACATCCTTACACAACTTGTGTTTGCTTGTCTTCCCTCATTTCTGTTCTTATACAAACTTCATCATGATGAAACCTTAATGATTTGGAATGACTATTATCTGGATGGCTGTGTAACCTAGTAAAACCTACAACTAGTGTTAAACTACTGAGTAGAATTTTGATGATTTTATTATTCTTATCTCTACTAGCGAACCTAACTACTTACCATAAACTTGAAAATTTTACATTTTCCTATGTGTGATAAAATCTTTCTCCTACATTGCCTTCATAAAGATTGAACTTTTGCATATTTACATATAAAGATTCTTCCATAGCAGAGAACAGTAGGAATCAGACAAATTAAAAAAGAGTTATTGGATAAAAAGACAGCGAAATCAGTGAGAGTGTAGTGTAAGCAGTAAATACTGAAGACAATGAGTGAGAAAGCGCAAAATCCTTAACTTGATCAAAGTCAGAGAATGAAACCGTCGGAAGCCGGTTCAGTGACACAGCGGTCAGGAGTTCACGCGAAATACTGATCAGACCCATATCATGATGAAACGGTCATCTAGCGCTTCCAGTTTTAAGTTTCAAGTATATCAAACGGTCTTCTTACAGGACAATAAACGTGAATTGATTGCAAACCTCAACTCGTGATGTACCATTAAGAGATCTTTACTCTAATAAAAACACAACGCGTAGTAACAACATACAAGTGCGTGAATAGTAGCTGCCACGTGTTTTATGGTAAAAACAGTTTTTCAACAGCCAGATGAAAATAAAATCATGCAGATACACAAGGTGGTGCAATTAATACTTAAAACGTCTCAACGAACCGAACAGCATTACACCAAACCTTCAACATTTATAACAAATACAGCTGTTTACTGAATAATAATAGTAAGTAGCGTAGAGAAATACACTAAAAACAAATTGCATGAGAAGGGAATAAAATCACAAATGTGACAGAACTTATCGCACTCTGTATATCACCTCAGCAATTATTGCACATCGATACACCCTCGTATAGCCATCTGGTTCAAAGTATTCAAATGTGATGAATGCAAATGTAGGGATGTCGAAAGTAACAATTATTATCCTTCGTTGAGTCACAGTCACATACCAATTCTCCGTTTGATCGGTTCACTTCAATGTAGTTCACGAGTTCACTTCTAGTGATAATAACTATACGGTAAGGGAAACCACGATATTTCCATGTATTAACTTAAATTTCTTGAGATATATGGTAAGTAAGCAGGTGAAAGTGTTAGCTATCAATCAGCCTGCTTAAGTTGGATGAAGCTGGAGAGGTGAGGATGCTGCAATGTGATAGCCACTCTCCGATACTATAGCATAGGAAAACATTGAAGAAATTACGTGCTTGCTCAATGTCCTCCAATTCATTACGTACATAACACACATAAATCCGTAAGTATTCATGAGATTTAGCGATAAAATTGTAAGTTATACAGAGTTGTTTATCGAAAAACATATATATTGAGTTTTGATTGTAAATCTCAGAACGATGTAATTTTTCGCTGATCAGTTTCAGAAAAATATTCTCGTAAACGACTATCAATTACTAATAATTTTGAGTGACTATGGTGCAACGGTTGAAAAAGTAAACACTGATTCTATTTGTAGTCACAATAAAATAAGTTGTTGACACATGGATGACTGTCTGCTTATTAAGTTAATCAAAAGCGGCTTAACCAAATTTAATGTACAAATCTCAAATATAGGTGTATTGCTGTACACTGTTCATTCAGTGATTCAATTTCTATTCATCAAGAGTGAAGTTCGCTTTCATTCATTGAAAATGTAGTAGAAATAGCGCTCTGAAAAGCCACTTCTCCAATAGAGTTAATGACATGATAAGAAGCTAGATGTATCATTTCCGATATCCAGTCTAATTCTATCTGATATATCGAATTTATAGTATCATAATCGTCACAATACTTCGTAATAACAGTAATCACATCCTTTCCGACAAATGATATGGAGGAAATGGTCTGAATGCGTAAAGAAGTTGACACTAGATTACCTCAGTTAGGATAAGCATTACATGACTACTGGAAACACAAAATCCTGGTGGCAATGAAATATTCAGAAGCGATTTATGTGCTGATTGCAAGCGACATGAAGAAAACCAAACGGTCGAACTGTTCTATGCCCTTTTTCATCTTTGAAGGTGATGTGTTAAGTACGAAAATTGTTATTGTCGATTTATTAGGATTCCCATACGACGTTGAAAAATATCCTGATTGATTAATGATTCATCAAGCAGAGTCAATACTAAGTTAATTTCAGATATGGAACTTCCCATCAAACGATCTCCACAACATCATAAAGCAACACATTACATCGGTCGAATTAACAGGATGCAAGAAGTCCCCTGCCCATGAGCAAGCGAATGATGGTAAAGCATGTAGGCCGACCTATAAGCATCACCAACATTGCTTTGAATATCTAATTTTCCTACTCTATCAGTCTGTTGGCTGAAAGTTGAAACCATTAAAATTCCAGCGCTGAGAATATTTCAGATTTAATTTTCAAATTTAAATGAGGGCGCTGCTAAAACTTAAGTATTTATGATCACCAAGTTTTCATAGACACATTTCCAATCGGATAACTTCAGTTAATAATATTTGGAGCACATATCAAAGAATGGAATCAGCAAATTGTGAGCGTCGCTCAAAGTTATGTTATATATATACCAACTTGTGAGTAGTATCCACTGAAATAGTAATGAACGTCTCTTCATAATCGTGATGCCCCAGATGAACCGTTCGAAAATGTGAATATCTCTGAGTTACCTTGAAAGTATCTTAGTTATTACTTACTTCAGTTATCGCTTCATAAATGCATACTGTTATAAATCTTTTAACTAACATATATTTATGTATCTGACAGACTAATGATGAATATATCAGATTGATTTATTGTTAAAACAAAAACTAAAACAAATAATTATTTACTTGATGTATCATCAGTTTGGATTGGAAGTATATGCGCCACAGCAACGATGAGTGATAGCTTCTTCTAGCAATAGAACAGCATATGACCGTTGGATTTTACAGTTAATATCTCTACCATGAATTTGACTTGTTCAGTTCACTTTCTTCCCACGTAATCTCAATTCGATAAAACGTCCGACAGAATTCACTGTTTTGTCATGTCATTACAGTATCAAACATAGTCGTTTGTTTTTTTCGTATTCCAAATCTACTCCCTCATATATATCCATTCTCATCAGTCTTAGGTACTAACAAGGCTTTTTAATCAAAGTATTCGTCTTACAATCTGAATGGAGATGGTTGCTCTCAAAACTTCATCAACAACGAGTCATCGAAACGATCGCATTCATGATATATTGCTACAGCTCATTTTCCTTAATAATCAACATAATTGTAATTCGGGAAATGATTAAGAAAATCGTCAAAACTCAATCGTAATTGCATATATGTTTATTAATCATTATACACCTAACCTATATATTTATTAACATGTAAACATTATTATTAATAATCCTTTAATAGTCATATGGAAAATAGTCACAGTTCACTGCATAGATATCCAAACTCATTGACTTCTAATGGTAGAATTGTATTCTTCTTTCATGTACGCCCATCCTGCAAATGAAAACCACCAATGGATTACATGTTAAGATCATTAATCTAAGCGTCCACTGTATGTGAAGTGACCTACTTTTATGAATGAACGCGACTGGTTTGACAGAAACATTCATGATTATAACCAAATGTACCAGCGATTGTTTTGCTAGACCTTTTTGTTTAATTGTACCAAAAACCAGAACACTCCGTCGTTTGTGACCTTCACCTTTGCTCACATAGGCACGGCGGTCTCGCCTGTATACCTTGACACGATCTCGGTATTGTTTCGATACCACGAGATCGCGAACAAATATACTTACTTATACGGATCCTATATTCTTACTTGTTTCGGTTTTACGGAGGGATGTAACCTTATAATTGGTAGGAAATATACCTGAAGTGGTGACCATAGTCAACCGCGACTCGTGCAATTACATATGCGAGATAACACCAGAATTTAGTTATCCGTTCAGAATTCCAAGGCTAATATTTCTTATCTTTCCATTGTTGAACTGAATGATCACAGGCAATCAGTCTGTACTTTCCCATGTGCATGCAGCACAGTTTCGAGTCGGAACAGATTGACTGATCGTAACCTCGTTCAAAAGTTTATAAATTCGGATTGTGGCTGCCAGTTGGATCCAGAAAAACTGTTTCGTTCTTTTAAGGATGCAAATAAACCCCAGTCAAAAAATGCAACATTGCAAAACTAACATCTGTGTAGGCTCATTTTTGAACTTCCCATAATGGCGAATGAAAATGGAGTGATTGTGACTGCGGCTCGAAGTGGTTCAGGATGGTAGTGGTTTCTTTGTTTTGTCTGCAGTGAATTATTGGCTGCAGTACAATCCTAACCTATCATTTAGTACAGTACAATTTCAAAAATGCAACCACTACAGTGATTGTTGCTGAAAGCCTTTTGCCTAATTGCTACGAAAATCCAGTCATATATAGTGACGAACACTTTTTGAATGAACAGATTGATTAGACCAGGTTTTGCTTCGAGTGACGATTAGATTCTACATATTTCAAAGACCGGAACGTGAAATTGTGCTCTACTCTTATTGTTAATCATATCACATATTATTCTTACTCTGCAAACAATGCGTGGATCGGGACAGATTGCTTCTCCTTGAATTTGTCGCGTATTAATTTTGGCTACACCTGAATCACATCGAAACGATTGACCGTTCACGACGATTTGGCCACCACCAAAACATGAGTACTGAAAACAAACATCGAATTCATTAGTGTACAAAGCGGATTATCAAGTGGTCACAAAAATATGGAGGTATACCAAAACTAATGCATAAACAATAACATTAACTAATGAAGACCGTCTGTTTGAGCACATCACCAAGTAGTGTAGATGGTCATTTTCTTACAGCTTAAATTTTAATCTATGCAACCTGAAACACGCAGCATCTTGTAAGATTTATATACCGATAGTAACATTTACCGATTTACATATATATACAAAAACACTGACGAATACAGAAGAACGTCTTTCGATACAGACGTGAGTTGTTCACTTGACTGATCGTCATGAAGTGCTTGCTATCGTCGATGGTCAAGTGTGGTTTGTGCCTAAAATATATGAAACACATTTCACGAAGTGATAGTGAACATATACAAACGAAGTATAAGTATTAACCACAGGTTCTTCCAAATTTACTCGGATGATATTTAATACATAATTACAATCCACGTGCCTCTTACTGTGTGTTATGTGACAGGAGTTTTCACAAAGTTAGTGATAAGATATTTCTTACAGGTTACCTGATGGCAAGTTGCCTTGACTCGAGGATCTTGTGTTGTTTTCCCACTCATTTCTGCTCTCCAAGCTCCCTTATGAGTAATGCACAGTGAATCATTCCCGAAATCCTGACCAAACATGTTCCCTCTTCGCGCTGACATAAACAGAAAAAGAGTAAAGGATCATTGTCACGATTATTATTATTATTATTATTAATATTATTATGGTGTATAATACTGCAGCATATGATATTACCTCGTAAAAATAATAAATCAGCATGTACATAAGACATTGATTCCGTTTCAATTTCAGTAATTTATCAGACGTTGTGGTATGAATATGGAAGCGGCGAAGACTTCACTGATAATATTGTTTATTAAGTGATCAAAAATAATTCTGAGGCAGTTACATTACATTAGATGGATTCTGGAAACCCTAGTTAACTGTAAACACCCGAATTAATAGCATGACAGGATCCGGACAAATCCAAGAAGGTGTAATCATGTCGAAGTACGTGAAAAACAAAACACTCAACCTTCTACGGGGAGAAGATAAAATTTTGAATGCAGAATAACTACATTTTATCATAGTATTTACCATGCGCTTGACGCAATAGAAATTCAGATATTTTATGATTGACAATACACCTTTCTTCAAACTTGTTGTTCTCTATGCATATATAATTCCCATGTAACTTCACTTGATACCTCAAACTCATGAATCAAAAAATCAGTTATCGCGCTCCCTTCACACAATTATCCAAAGTTAGGTTGATTATTATCACCACATGAACAACTTCACACAAGTTACACAATGTTCTATTGTCATTGTTTACAACATGTGACCAGGTAATGAATCTATTTCTTTGCACCTTCACGATGATTCATTCATTTCACTGGTTGGTGGAACTAAATCTTCACGATTTAGCACTTTTCAAAATAGCCAACATATCATATTTGGCAAACAAGTACAATTCAATGCTGCAGATACCTGTAACTATTTCCGATCTAACAAATTAGTCGCCTCATTTCAATGCATCAATTTTTCTGGTTAAAAATTATGATGACTGTTTCCATAAATGATGTTCAGTTGGGCATATGTATGAAATCAAATCATAAAACAATTCATTCACTGCAGTTATCTTTTTCAATATATCTCATATTCGTCATTTTGTTAAAACCTGACTACAACCCCGTGCGATCTGTTACCTCAATCAAATTGAGCGTTTTTATTCTTTTATTTATATTTCAGTATTGACTGACATTGACTTCAAGAAGATTTGGTTCGAAGACTTCCTCATGTATGAATGAGCTGATATTGCTACGTCAACGGGTGACAACAACGAAAATTTGTAGTTGAAAATTATGCACTTCAATACACATGTATTACTAAGGAAGAGTACACTTACCAATCGGAATATTTTGACTGTAGTCACAATAGGTTACGAGTGATTCTTGAAAGAATTTCTGCATCGGCTGTGTTCAAAAGATCATTGGAAATCAGTGAAGTTAATACTATGTCAACACTAAGTGTAAATGATTGAATGAAAGTGATGAGTTTATTATTTTATTGAGGTTGATTGAGGCGAGAAATGATAATTGTGTGCGAAAATTGCCTATTTACATCGTTAGTGCATTATTTCGCGAAAACAAGCTGCGTTGAGTGCAGACAGTGTTCACGCTCGTTTCAATTATTTCTTCTGTAACTTAGATTTCCCTGAATCGTAATTGTTTCTGTAGTCCTGCAGTCTGATCTGACTCAAACCGTCATTCTTTATGCAGAATAGAAGAGTGCATGTCTGTTTGATTACTCATTCAAACATTCTGCAAAATACACGTGAACTCGTATTTCATTACGGTTTGCTTTATTCAACTTGCATTTATCATTTCTATAGATGGACAGACCTGTTATGAGTTTCCAATATAGTAATATCGACAGCTGTCCACACAAAATGCTGCTTATTCGTTGAACAGACAACATGGGCAACAACCTTTTGTGAGATAGAACAAACACGACTGTAGCACAATAGGAAATTAGGAAAAAACTCTGGAGGGTTTTAGGTCATATATTGAGTGAACCTCTCAACTAAACTACCAAGCAAGCCCTAACCCTTAATCCTTAAACCATAAAGAAAAGAGGAAGACAGAAGAACACTTTACTCTTAGAATCGGAAACAGACGTAGAAAGACTAAACGGCAATCGTTTAAAACTGAAAAGGAAGGCGCAGGACGCAGTATGTTGGCGAATGCTGGTCAACGACCTATGCTACACGAGGCACAGTAGGCGTTAGCTAGTAAAAATCAACCTGGTCAGCTGCAGTGATTTTCGTGTAAACACTTTATCAAACACTCGGAACACAAGTAAGATGGACTAAACATTACACTGATACTACGTACGATAGAATGCTTCAAAACAATTTTCCACTAAATGAATGCAACATATTTGTTTTGAAAACGCGGTTGGTAAGTCACTAACCTGAATGATAGGACATTTATCCATCAATGAACCAGTACCACCTACATTGGGTGCACCTTTGAAATATTGTTCATGTGGTGGTAAATGTCCCGTATAATGTCCTATAGCACAAACCCCATACGCCTTCTGATGATAACACTTCAAACTGTCTTGTTCTTCACAGTACGGTTCCACGTTCTTTCTCCTGAAATGCAATAGAATTGATCGCTAAGTAAAACGCGTTAGAGTTATAGTCTTCCACTGCTTGTAGTGAAGTAATGATTTCAGTAGTAGTAATGAAATTATATCCGTATGAATAATATTAATAACGATGATAACGACAACAAAGAATATATCATTTTTGATAGCTGATAAGCTGACACAAGAATCAGAGCTCACGTTATCTCTAACTACGCAAAACATTCTAGAACATTGGTTGAAGTCCGATTGTCACGTTTCCGCCAGTACAATACTGCGGCCATATTTCCCACTGTAAATTGCAGTGGTTACCACCCAAAAGTATCATCTGTGTACCACGGATTTCACAAATTCTTCTCAGTAACTGATATTTATTTCGATGGCTAATTGAAGTTATGCTATAACTAACCAATCAAATTGTAGTTTAAGCGTTCGTCACGTGATCTGGTCTGACGTGCCCGTAAACTATCGTTGCTGCAAATGACCTAGTAATTGAAGGAAATTATTATCACATTATACTGATGCAACTCATAACTTTATTCATTTCCATAGGACACGCTATATTGGTCAACATGTTCACTCGCCTCACTTGGTAACTTTCATTTTCTTATTTATTGTACTAATCTAATTGTTTTTATGCTTAGAAACAAATAAAGTTTAAAACCCAATTGGTCTTGTTTGGACTATAGGTTTCCCACAGACTCTGTGCTCGACAATATTGCGTTTACAGTAAAAGAAGTACATCAGTAAGACTAATTAATTCCTACAGCAACTCTTACCAAAGAAGAAAGTGATAAGCCGATTGCATAAACCTTACCCTAGTTTCATTTTCATCATGTATGCGTAACAGCTTTCCATGACAAACGAACAACCCAGATTCTTTCCATAATACCATGGTTCAGCAGCTGCGTAATTAACATCCCACCAGCTATTGTTGAAAGGAGAAAGTAATAAATAATCACTGACAAAAGGAAATACTATTAAACAGATACTTTAGTAGCTTAATAGTCCTAAGATACAATGGTCAGTTAGGTGAACTGATTTTTACTGCAACATCCCCACAAAAATTAGCTTTTTCAAAAGGTTTTGATTTGAATCATTGACTATAGATTCTAGACCGCAGACGGAAAGCAAGAAGAATAAGATAGCTGTTTGGACTGAATTTTGAGTCACTTAGTTTTGTTCTTGACCATGAAAACCATGAAAATTCTGCAATCTCTACAAACGCTCTTATGCTCAGATTCAACATTCGTATACTAGCCACGCGATGTTATGCCTAAAGATCGTGTGAGGAGATGAGACTGGTAGAGCTCAACCCTGTCGAGCTGCAGGTGGTACTTCACACTCAGCTTTGGAAAATGGATGCAATGTGTGGGGATCGGATCCCGTCTCAGTGGGGTTGATGCTAAAATCTGCCGAGGAATCTGATGTTAAGGATTAACAGCTATCCTGCGCTTTCGGTTTCTAGTGGTGGTCTGGATAATGTCGATTCTGGATTTATACTATAAGTATCTGTTTTGCTTCTCGGTGAGCATCTAATACGTCAGTTCTAGTGTTACCAGTCAATCAAGCCCAAACTTTATTGACTTACCCTGAATCTTTGAAGAATGCCAATGTTAACTTTGAGAGAACGGTTTTCACTCCTGTAGCACCTGCCATTGTTTCATCCTGAAATGAAAAGAAGTGAATAATGAAATATAAATCACACTTTCTTTAAGGTTATCAAACGGTGAAGATAGTCTAAATTGTAGAACTGAACACCACTGATCAACACGTATTACAGGAAGTTGCGTCGCTAATCATTTTGGAAATGTTATCATACATGTTTTCAAATTTCAACACCAATTTATCGGTATGAGTCACTCTGGAGGATACGTCTTAAAGAGAAGACATGAAGCGAAATTCTCGACAACTTGGAAACAAACGAATTTAAGCAGTCAAATGATCATGTTCTGTACATCAGTTGTTCGAAGAAACGTCTAAAAATATTCTACTGATTCAAATGAGACCTTTACATCATGAAACACATGGACTGACAATTGAGTGATTGCTAGTATCCCGTTTATCTAGTACCTAGCACCAATCCAGTGATTACACTCAAGCGCTATTTTGCTGTGCTTCGAAAAATCATGCAACTCAAAATAAGATTGTAGTCAATAGTTTCTCCAAACCCAAAAGTATATGTCACCACCTAACTTATTCTTCTCGGCTAACAACACTGGTTGACTGAAAACAGATAACTACAATGATGAGTGATGCATGCGACTGGTTAATCAGTAATATTCACATCACATATAGTACTGTTGATGTTCTCTGAAGTTTGTACAGTTGAAAATTGGTGATCATGGAAGTTGATAATGAGGGTATAGATTAACAACTTCAACTTAACACAGAAATTTCCGAAAATAATCAAGTTATCAATATGATTTCATTCATAAATACTTTGCGTAAGTTGACCTACAGTGTAACACAATTAATTCTACATTTTCAAACATCAACAAATAATTTAAATAACAATTCCTTTGATTTTCAGATAACCACTAGAATTTTTCATTCGTTCAAATATATTGCATTTTATTGAACCACTGGAGAGTTAACTTATTTCCCATGAATTCAACATTCTATGTTTGTGGTGAATACATTGTTCAGATCAGGACGTAAATTCACAATGATTTTCAACTGAATATTAACAGATGAATGTAATTTATCGTCCTTCGTGTTGATTCATTTTTACCAATTGTCTCGCGTTCTGGCTGATGGTCTTGTAGATTCATTTCACGTAGACTTTCCTTCACTGTTACACAAATGGGAGCACTCGACAGAAAACAACACAACAACTCTTCATGCTGTCTCAGATTTGTCAGAAAGGTGTTGTGGTGCATCGAAACCCACTTTGATAGTCAGTTTCATTTAGGTTATATAGAAAACCACTCAGCAAACATGTGTCAACAAGAAGGAAATCTGAATCCTGGATTTTTTGGGTAATGGCTTCAATCAAGTGAGAAAATATTTTCTACTGCAGTATGTCGGACCAAACTAACACATAATGCGAGTTACAGTTCAAAAACCACATTGACACATGAATAGTTTCCATACAATTAAAGTGAATCTCGTTCAATCCATTCCAATCCGCGTGACAAGATCCAGTTAATGTCTTTGTAAGTACGTAGGTGAAGCAATCACATTCAGTCTAATTTTGCGGTTGTAATTACAAAATTCAGTTGTCTCACACAGCTAGACTTCACTAAACAATAATATACATCATCCTCATAAATCGACTCCTTTCTAACCAAAACTTCTCCGTGTTTCACACTTTAAAAGGAATCGGACGAGTAGCATTTCTGAAACATACTGTGAGGCGTTAGTAACGGAGTGACCAAGAAACCATAACAGAATAATATCTCTTTTCAGAAGAAC
>OX103974.1:36446925-36465595 GCA_944470395.2 Schistosoma turkestanicum | reverse complement strand
CAATAATAATGAGTAGTATATATTTAGGATACTTAAGCTCATTGAGCCTTGGAAAACATGAAGAACCAACAAAATGTCTTCAAAACAAATTTCTCTTGTGTTATCAGAGTTTTTGCAAATGATTTCATGACATTTATCTTCAAATCTGACTCTCACTCGCAGGTTTTCTTTGATCGGTCACTTTTTTGTTCACTAAGAATATGCTGAGATGGTGCTTACTTTGCAATTTAGTCCAATCGTTTCTGTACAGTATCTTCATCTGAAAGCTCTTTTGTTTTCTTCCATGAAGGTTTTCTCTGACAGTGTCCGAGCAGGGATTTTGAGCATCTTGCAAATAAAGTTGTTTATAAATGCCTCTGTATGTTTGATAATGAATGTACTAGATTTGCACGCTTCATATACATACAAAAGAAACATTTTAAAGTTGGAGATAAACTCTCGGTCTCGTGTGATGATGTCTTGAGTTCATTTCAATACTGTTTCCTATAGTGATCTTCAGCGTCAGGATTTCGTCGGTACTTGGTCTTTCGTAATGAAAACTAGTTTATCGTCAACTTAATCTTTCTTCCACTTCATTAATAGTATGTTGAAAACCTTACCTAGTATTGATTATAATATTTGAGGCTTCTTATTGATGGTTGTCCAGAATTCGCGGTTAAACAAAGACCCCGAGATCTGCTTGACAGAGTTAAAATGGATAGACCAGTTTAATTTAATTCAAACAAGTAATTAAAATCGTTTAATATAACATTTGTGTATGAAAAATGTGATAAATTATTCTTTAAAAAGGTATGCTAGTTTACATTATTTCATAACATTCTTATGTAAACGGATGGATTCCAAGGATACAATGGACAATCACTGACCGGCTATTGACATCGACAGATCCTAAAATCGGAAAACCACCACTGAATTGTTAGCTACTGTATCAACTAAGGTGATTTGTTGTTTTGTTTCCGTGACTCTGTGTTCACTTTATTACATGTAATTTCTATGTTGATGTTTCTGCTACGTTTCATAATTTTCCCCATTTTATAGTGTGTTAAGTCGGACAGAATGCAGTTTGTTGCATTCAGCTGTTCGATTTCATTTTCGTCTTGCATTATGACCATTGAGTTGGTTGAAATACGTTCATTTATTGCTAAAAACCAGCCACGTATTCATGTTTTATGTAGCAAGTGTGCAGGAGTTTTAGAACTGGCAAATCCGTACTCGTACGAATGAAGTCAAACAATGTGTTTTGAGATAAGTCCGTTCTGAGAATGACACGAACCAATAATCTTGTAAAAACTTTTTAAATCCTACAGGTAAATGTGTCTTCTCCAGAGAAATCGCTGATTGTTCAGAATCGTGAGATAGAGAGAATAATCTGTAGAGAATAATCTGTTTTAGAGTTTCAGAGTAAGTTAGAAGTCGAAATGCTTGAAGTCACACAATAGATTCATGAATACTGTGTTGGCTAACTATTAAAGCCAATAGTTGATTTACATACGAAGTGTTATTTGATTTGATGAAGAATTATTTTCTATGCACAAAGAGTGTATTCTTTATCAGGCGGAGGGTCGTAAACATTATAAATACCCTAAACTGGATGGAATTGACATAGAGAACGAACGTCTGGTTCACACTTTGAAAAACGACCAGTTAGTGTAAGTAAACTTTCGGTTCGTCTGAACAAAGATATCATTATATGATTGCTTATTGGTCGTTCCGTTACTAACGCCTGAATTTTATGTGGTTTAGCAATGCTAGTCCTATGATCCATTTTGAAGTCTGTATCTCCTGTGGATGTTTACGTTAGGAAAGAGTTGATTTATAAGGAGCCTGTATAGTATAGTTTAGTTTAGTCCAGCAATTTGAGACAATGAAATCCACATAACTCCCATTGAAAATCAAGGAGAGTTTGTTCACTTAACAAAGGTAACTACTACAAAGAAGTTATCAGTATTTTATCAAAATGATTAGAATAAAAATGAACAAGATTAATTTAATACCAGATACTGCAAATAGCAGAATTTAAATCAAATCAAATTAATAAAACTACATATTACTGGCATCAATGTTATCTATTTATATTTTAATGATGTTTAGTATCAACATTAGGTTTGTTTTTGGTGTTCAATTATAAAATAAGGTGCTAAATATTATTAGCTTGTCCGAATACTTTAATTTGAGCTAACTAAACATAACAATCATATTTGAAATCATCAATCAATCATTGTTAGACTACCATTAGAAACCTGGAAGCACTGGACGGCCGTTTTGTCCTAGTAAGGGACTCCTCAGCAGTGCGCATCCATGACTCCTGCTCCTCGCAGGATTCGAACCCGGGATCTTTGGCATTGTAGGCGAACGCTTTACCATCGGACCACTGGGCCGGTATCCAACGGTGTTAATGTCTAACTCTGATTGATCTAGGGATTTTGCGCGACCTCACCCATTTGTCTTTGGTAGTTACTGCCTACACCCAACAGGGTTGAACTCCACTGGTCAAGTCTTCTCAACTAGAACTCCTAGAATTTCCTCACGAATCTAGTCACTAGTGAGCACTGTTACGATATTTTGGGGCGCAGTTTTGCAGGTTTGCGTTTTTACACATTTGAAATCATCAATGGTAAGGCGTTCGCCTACAATGCCAAAGATCCCGGGTTCGAATCCTGCGAGGAGCAGGAGTCGTGGATGCGCACTGCTGAGGAGTCCCTTACTAGGACAAAACGGCCGTCCAGTGCTTCCAGGTTTCTAATGGTAGTCTAACAATGATTGATTGATGATTTCAAATGTGTAAAAACGCAAACCTACAAAACTGTGCCCCAAAATAACAATTATAGCAAAGTTTCGATGAATGCATTTGTTCCATGGATTTGTTACAAATTACTCAAATGAAAATAAGTAGTAATTGAAAATGTGGTGTAGGTACTTTTTTCTATCATTTATGCAATGGATTTGACCGAAACTATGAATGACGTAAATGTAAAAACATCACAAGAAGAAGATTAAACAGACAGACAAACAGGAGGAGGATAAGTGAATATTCCAAATGACAAAACTGAAAAGTACACGAAATTGTTGGAAATGTAGAATACGAAAATATGCAATAATCTGAGCTTTCGGCAGGTTCTACTGTGATATATTTCTGTACACCAAATGAAACAATAATATAATTATATGGTTGTGTAAATATATGTGCTTAACATCATATCGTGTTCATTCAACACTGTTGTCTATGACAATGCATTGTTGTACAGATATTTGACCTACAAAAGCTTCATTATTGTATACAGATAAAATTCCAATGTCTAAATTATTATTTCGATATGGTGATGAAAGACCGTGGAGCAAGTTCGTATTAATAATGAGAACATGATAATTATTTCGACCATATCATAATGAGTGGAAATTTGGATATATTGGCCCACTTTGTTCACTATTCAAATCAATAAAGGGTGTATTTTCCTCTCACGGAACGATATATGCTCACAGATTCATGATGTACAACATATGATAGATAGATGTGATTGTGTATTTTACTAACACATGTCAAATTAGCTGGTTCGTGTTCATGGGGGAATAGTTTGTCTTCCTACTATACGTTTAGTTGTAACCCACACCTATATCAGTCACTAAAATCAAAAAAAAAATTATCACACCGGTTTTTCGAATGTAGCACACTTTCTGATATTTGTTTTTCAAATGAAACTTAATTCATTACTCTATTAATCAAGAATTCTGACAACTACACGTGTATTACGAGGTTGTGAAGATTGTTAAGTTGCACATTTTTGAAACCATGAATCAATCAATATTAGACCACCATTAGAAACCTGGAAGCACTGGACGGCCGTTTCGTGAGCACTGCTGAGGAGTCCCATACTAGGATGAAACGGCCGTCCGGTGCTTCCAGGTTTCTAATGGTGGTCTAATATTGATTGATTCATGGTTTCAAAAATGTGTAACTGCACTTGTATCATACTGACCTAATAACTTGAATAGAAATCATCCGCTCTGATTGTTCAGTTAATCCGTGAATTCAAGTACAGTTTACCTTGCCTAGTTCGAGATATTTATTGCTTTATGAAAGAAGAATCAAGCTAGTTAAATTGATTTTATCATTAATGTCAGTGTTTGTTATTGTGATTAGACTATGTGCATTTACAATCATATCTGGAAATAATCTTGACTAATTTTCATTAACCATCTTTCAGTGTTCACAAGTAGCATAAAAGCAGGACAGGTTGGATATTTTCTGTAAAAATGAGTTCCATATGGCTATGTTACGTGAACGTTTTCTTCTTGGTCATCTATGCATCCGCGCAAAATGGTAAGTCGCCAAATACTTCGTAAGATTTCATGATAAATAACTCAAAGATATGTTCACATTAGCCACGTCTGTGTATAAGCGTACAAGAGGTTTTTTAATATAACATAACAATTTATATATATATATTTTGGGGCAGAGTTTTGGAGGTTTGTGTTTTTGCAAATTTGAAATCATCAATCAATCATTGTTAGACCACCATTAGAAACCTGGAAGCACTGGACGGCTGTTTCGTCATGGTATGGGGCTCATCAGCAGTGCGCATCCACGACTCCTGCCCCAAAATATCGTAACAGTGCTCACTAGTGACTAGATTCGTGAGGAAATTCTCGGAGTTCTGGTTGAGAAGACGTGACCAGTGGAGTCCAACCCTGTCAGGTGTGGGCAGTAACTACCAAAGACAAATGGGTGAGGTCACGCAAAATCCCTAGATCAATCATAGTTAGATGTTGACACCGTTGGATGCAGGCCTAGTGGTCCGATGTTTAGGCCTTCGCGCACAATACCGAAGGTCCTGGGTTCGAATCCTGAGAGGTGCAGGAGTCGTGGATGCGCACTGCTGAGGAGTCCCTTACTAGGACAAAACGGCCGTCCAGTGCTTCCAGGTTTCTAATGGTAGTCTAACAATGATTGATTGATGATTTTAAATATATATATTGGCAGATTTAAGATTTTAAAATCAGTTTAAATAGGCGAACTTCCGTCATCATGCTTTGGTACCTGCTTCTATTTTTGTCATCAACACGATTTCTTCTCGGTCAAATAGTATATCCGTGTGAAATGTAAAAATGTGGTACAGATATGGTCAGTATTCAACGTGCTCTTAGATTTCGTATGCTGCCCGTCCCAGACAACCGTTCCTAAATAACACCTCAAGGTTTATAAATCAGAAGGCCAATTCCGAAGTGTTCAATACGTTTATTTGGCACACCACAATTAGATCACAAACCGCAGGCACACGAAGTGAAAGGCAAGCAAGATATCGAGTGAAGAAATCGGAGAACTAAGATTAAAATGTACATATGTAGATATACATTGGGAAATGGCGGAGTCATCCAAATATATAAGAGGTTAATATTAAAGCAAACTGGATGAATATGCGCGTATACGGTGAGCAATGTTCAGTCATACTTAGCTCATACAAACCCAGACAACAGTAAAAACCAATGGTACATATATAAGTTGTTGCTATACAAATGGCTTGCTTGGTTAAATAAGTTAATCAAAAGTCTTAACTGAATAGAATATGAGAGAACCGAAATGTGTGTAGAGGCACCACAAACTGATAATAGCATTGTTACAGATCAATAGCAGAGTACGCATTGGTGATCAGTTTCACATTGAGATGTTTCACAGAGAAGGCATAATGTGTATCACAGACTGTCTACTATATACTTTATTAGGCCAAGTATAATATAATTATGTGGTTGTATAAATAATATATGTGCTTAACATCATACTGTTATCTTGCTGTACATATATTTGACCTCAAAAAACACCCATAAAATTCCAATGTCTAAATTATTATTTCGATATGGTGATAAAAGACCAAGAAACATTATCATATTATTTTTAAATTAATAAACTATTTGGTGATATCACAAAAATGATAATTTGACTAAATTGGCCTTAATTACTCTTGTATTCTTAAAAAAATCAATTCTTAACTTGCAATATATGGATAGATTGATGCCATGATGTGTGCTATACTAAATTATGTTAAATTACATAATGTAACTTGATAATGATGACTGTCATGTCTATATACTCTTCTATTTGTAACCATTAATCGATCAATGTTAGACCAACATTAGAAACCTGGAAGCACTGAAAGACGGCCGTTTCGTCTTGGTATGGGACTCACCAGTTACAGTGCAAATCCATGAATCCTGCACCTCTCAGGATTCGAACCTAGGGCCTTCGGTATTGTGCGCGAACGCCCTAACCGTCGTGACTAGCGAAGTTCAAACCTGTTCGGATGTATATAGGGTATGAGGTTGCGCAACTCCGTGAATTTGATCAAGTTAGACATTAACATCGTTAGATACCGGCTCAGTGGTCTAACGAATAGGGCGTTCGTGCACAATACCGAAGGCCCTGGGTTCGAATCCTGAGGGGTGCCGGAGTCGTGGATTTGAACTGCTGATGAGTCCCATACCATGACGAAACGGCAGTCTTTCAGTGCTTCCAGGTTTCTAATGTTGGTCTAACATTGATCGATTCATGGTTACAAATAAAACTTAACAATCGCCACAACAACCCCGCAATGCAATATATACTCTTCAATGTTTCATTACATTTCATCACATTCATTCAGTTATTTCATGCGAGAAATCTGTAAATATACATTTTGATTCATGTCACGATGTTTTTTTCTCTCTTTTTTTGACTGATTATTTTCAATTACTGTATTTTCGTTTTGTTTAACCCGTACATTGTGTTTGCAGCTGATTTACAAGCAACAATTGCACTATTGAAAAATCAAATTGACAATGATAAAAGTATGTATGTAATTTATGTGATAATCTTTCAAAATTGATGCATGCGAACTTTCTTTATACTGCTTTACTTTCTTCATTATTTTTTTTGTAATGTAGTTCAAGTATCCAATTTCAAATCATTACGTTCAGCTCTAAAAGCCATTAACTACCCTCCAATTGGTAATAACAATTGCATTCTATCTTATGTTTATTTACATTGATTTTTTGTCATTAAGTGTTTATTATTACTCTTTCTTTTAAGAATCATCGACAGTGAAATGTCAGATGACACTGTCTATTCCTAATCTAATTACAAGGAATACACATATGTTATGCCTGCATGTAGTAAACACACGTCGTATTGATATGATTGAAATATTATGAGTTTACCTTGGTCGGAAAACTAGAGCGAGGAGCGAGGATCGGGTATGCGGCGACATGACATGCTACTCTAATCCGATTATCCCAATCCCCATAGTGAGTAAAACATATGAAGACTTGATATGAAGTAGAACCTGAATTCTACAAGCATACGGAAAGTACGAGGTCCGAGTCCAGAAGAGAATCAGGACCCCGGACTACAGATCCGGGACCGAGTCCTGGTCATAAAACTTTACAGATAATGCGTATTTATACATTTCGGTCGGATAGGAAACAGCATCAAAGTCTTTGACATTGACAATTAAGACGACCAATAGGAAGCAACATTGGAGCACGTGATATTGATATCTAGGACGACCATAAAATTGACCAGTAGGAATTAACAACAGGAACTGACCAATATTTTTCTTCAGATATTGGATGAATATCCTAACTACATAGTTAGGATAGTTAGTTAGTTAATTAACATGTACATATAGAAGTAATCGATAATAGTAAGCAGTCGAATGAATGTACTGTTTCTGTTCGGATGGTGGTTCTGTAATATTTTGTTAGGATATTCATCCAATATCCTAAGAGAATTATTGGTCAGTTCCTATCGGTTAATTCCTACTGGTCAATTTTATGGTTATCCTAGATATCAATGTCACGTGCCCCAATGTTATTTCTTATTGGTTGTCCTGACTATCAATGTCACTTCAAATGTTGCTTCCTATTGGTCGTCTTAATTGTCAATGTCACAGACTTCAATGCTGTCTCCCATTCGACCAAAATTTATAAATACGCATTATCTGTAACGTTTTATGACCTGGACTCAGGCCCGGATCTGTAGTCCGAGATCCTGATTCTCTTCTCGACTTTCATGAGAACAGAGATTGTCAATTCCATCAATGTGTCAGATTCGGGGAAAACTGAAGCTGAACTTCCTTCTAGAATATCTAATTTTTTTACACAAATGAATTACCTTAACTTTCAGAATGATTCCTTTGTTGTTTATCATTCTTATTCAGATGCAACTATAGAAAATCTCAGAAAGAAACAAGCGAACATTTATGATTGTATGTGAACCATTCCAATTAGCTTTATAAACATTTGCGTTTATAGATGTGAAGTGTAAAAGTGAACAGGAAAACGCTTTGAAAGGCTTGAGTATTATAAAAGGTTTGAGGAAACAGTCATAAATACTGATCAAATTTATATATTCAAGTTACTTTATTTCTGAATATGATTGATTCACTTACTTTGTCACGATCCACTCAGACAGACACACGCAAAACAAAATCATACTCTTGATGACGACATACATCTCTTATGCGTCAGCACTCCTCATCTGTGAACAACAAAATTCAGTCTTCACTAACATTATCGACCTAAATCACTAACAGTTATCACTCGAGTTGCGTCAACATATTACAAATGCATTTTATAAGTTTTGTAGTGCACTTCAATACTAGTGACTGTGTTACAAGCGATGGTAAATATCTTTCGCATATGCACAAAATTGTTAGCTATCTTCACCCGAATAAGCGTTTTCAAAAAACATTGTCAGTATGTACAATGAAATGAGATTGAAACACAGCGTAGTACTATCAATACGTTACTTGATTAATTGAATCAGTGTGTCTCCTGTAAGAAATCTACTTAGCAATTCTTAAACAATCAAAATTTTTCGAGATTTCTACCTTAAACATTCAATAATGTTTTATACAATCTTAAAAAATTGTTATGTTTTCCTCTATGAATAATTCAGACTTGAAAGAATTTCTTGGTAATTCGAGAGCAGTCTTCCAAAGTACGTTTCGCTGATTACTTTTCCTACATTTTAGACAGTAAGATTCAGGAGATTTTGCATTTGATTCATTCACCTAGCTCTATTATTCTTTGATTACTTGAAAGAACGGTTACGATGTTTCGCTTCAATTCAAGTCTTGATATACCCAGTTTGCGCATCGTTTCATCGATACACAAACAAAAATGATATGCAAAAATCAAACGAAAATCAGTGAGAATGATTTTAATGAGAAAAAAAACGCATTTATTGGTGATAGTTAACAAGGTTTGTTACATACATATCACTTGACAATGATTTGTAAGATTCGCCCGCTGAAAGTGTATAGTGTAAAAACATTAGTATTTTCAAATTGACTCCATCTTTTCATTGAATCATAAAGACAATAGTACTCAATGTTTGTTCATGCTATTCTGACTTCATTTTAATTAGGTATCATGAAGATAAAAGGAGCTGAAAAATTCTCGGTCATTTGGTCACAATTCGAATCATGTATCAATGAGAAGGCTGAATTATTCAGTAGTAAGATTCATTGTTAATATTAACGTAACAGATTCACTAGTCCAATCTACTTCATATGATTTTCGACAGAAAGTTTATGTTGCTTGAAAAATTACTATTCATCGGGTGAACAGTTAACTAGAAATAGCCATAGTTTTCGTTTCCTACTTGAAAAAACAGTCATCATGTGAGCAATTCTTTGAATGGACGTTAAACTGTTTGTATTGAAGTACACTATCACAATGAAACATAGTAATTCACGTTTTGAAGAAAACCTTATGAAGAAGTGTAGCTAATAATCATTTTTTAGCTGCTGCATGCAAATATAACAAACATTGAACACCATGAAGCGAGATCTATCTGAACCACTTAGTTGACTGTCAATTCATCCTTCATATCAACAGATCAGAATTGGTCCAGATTTGATAAATGACATAAAGATGTGAGATTGTGTGAACTTTAGAAACCCATTTCTGAGTTACAAAAAGAATTTTGCTTTTTCTCGAATGACCAGTTAACTTAAAGATTATTATCGTAACTATTCACACTAAATAGCTTTAATTTATTTCTGTATTTCGGTAGATATTACAATGATTGAATCCATGAATATGTGTAATGCAAAAGTACCATCTAGTTTGGAAGGTAATTTTGTGCAAATTCTATAGTTTTGTGATGGTAAATTATTCTAATCTATGTGAATAATTGTTTGTAAATGATATGAATCCCTAGTATCTGTTGTCGTGTGTTTCAGTATTTTTCTCATCACAATTTTCAGTTCATTTAAATGGATAGAATTCGGGGACACAAGTTTATTTTTTAAGCTGCATTGGACAATTATAGATTGCACATTTTTGAAACCATGAATCGATCAATGTTAGACCACCATTAGAAACCTGGAAGCACTGGATGGCCGTTTCGTCCTGGTATGGGACTCCTCAGCAGTGCGCATCCACTACTCCTGCACTCCGCAGGATTCGAACCAAGATCACTGAGCCGGTATCTAACGGTGTTAATGTCTAACTTGATCAAATTCACGGAGTTGCGCAACCTCATACACAGTCTTCGGCAGACACTGCCTACACCCGAACAGGTTGAACTTCACTGGTCACGTCTTCCCACTAGAACTTGGAGAAGATTCCTCACGAAGCTAGTCACTAGTGAGCACAGGTAATTTGCATTACTGGGTTGTGAAGATTGTTAAGTTACACATTTTTGAAACTGTGAATCGATCAATGTTAGGCCACCATTGGATGCGCACTGCTGAGGAGTCCCATACCAGGACGAAACGGCCGTCCAGTGCTTCCAGGTTTCTAATGTTGGTCTAACGTTGATTTATTCATGGTTTCAAAAATGTGTAACTTAACAATCTTCACAACCCCGTAATGCAAATTATAGATTGGATGTCGATTTGTGTCTTGTGATTCATTGATTATAAGTTGACGATTTATATATCGACAATCAAATACTCAATAGAGTAGAACAACTTAATTTTGATTTCGTAATTAAAAGGTAGATAAATGATCATTCATTATGAGAATGTGTTTGGTGAAGCGTCACCATCTTCCTCAGTTTAAGCCATGCTGGTGATTCAAAGTGTTTATGATATTCTGCACATGATTTCTGTTATCCACAACAATATTGAATTAAAACAAACAGAGAATCATCATTGCCATTTAATTTTGAATAATTTTCTATTTTCAGGTATTGATAAATTGAATGATATGATTTCGGATAAGATAGGCTTATTGCATGGTCATGAAAAATTTCTCGGTAAGCATTATCCATGTAAAGTATATATTTGTAAAACACTAAACGCAATATGAATAGAGATGTAACTGATAATCAGCTATGCGTAACAATATTTCAATCAACTTTTCAAATAATTTAAATTTGCTTGATATTCAACTATATCGATTCATCATGTTCATTCATAAGTACAGTTGTAGTGAACGAGAACAGCGGTGGTGCAAACGAATTGTATGTATCGAAAATTACAGAGTTACTCAGTAAAATCAGAAATCGTTAATTTGCAAAATATCAGTTCATCATATCGAACTGGTCTGTTCCTGTTGCAAAACATCAATCAATTGTCACTACTATTCATGCGTTTCATACAAATTCCATTGTGTTCCCACTCTCCCTTTCTGTTGATCTTCCCCCATCTTCTGCTGCCAGATATTACGTTGATACTCATGTCATATACTTCTTACTTATAAGTAGCTCGCACCACACAGTGATTCTTTCTCTGCCTCTCTCTCTCGCTATCTCCGATTTCCAGTTCGTCAAAAAATACTAACTGACCTGTATGATGCTGTTACGAAAAAAAATTCACCAAGTAAGTAATGTATCTGAAAAAAATTAATCGAATTACTATAACTAGAATCAACGATTTGATGTGTGTGGGGTATGCATTTTAAATTATCAGGTTCTCTCAAGAAATAGTATTTGTTATCTATTAAGTTCGTCACTGAGTATGCTTGAGGCTATTACGAGTTCACCTTAGTCGATAAACGCGAACGAGACAATGAACCAGCGTCCAGGTAGGCTACCTTGAATCACACACAAGCTGAAGTAAAAAGGCTTTGTAAGCGTAGAAAGTATGTTCTACAAACACCCAGCAATCACAGTACAATCAAGCATACAACTCTCGTTTATTTATACATCATAGAAACGTCCTTGGGACAGTTACAAAAATAGCACACTAAAATACACAGCAGCCAATCACAGCCATGGATTTTCCTGGTGGGAAATGAAATCTCAAGGTCAACTGATCAGCCCATGCTGGCAAACGTGAAAACCAAAATAAGGCATTTATCAAGCGAATTTTGGGGATCCAACATCCCCAACAGTATTAAAGAACACTGAAGCTGCAAAATAAACGCCTCTTAGTAATCGCATAGAATTGAAAAATCGGCAAGTTAATTCAGCAACATCAACAGGAAAGAAAGCCTGACTATTTATGCGACCTAGGATGTTATATAAAGCAATGACATTTCAATCAGTATCTTTACCATTCTGTTTCTTATACAATGCCCTGTTCCTTCAAAACTATAAAGATTAACATTGCTATTGAGTTATCTAAGACTTTCAAGGCAGTACACAGTATCCCAGTCTGTTAAATCAGAAGTAAACATTGAACTACGCAGTTCTCCAAATAGAAAATAGCAGCGCATTCAAAGTCGCATTATTCTCAATCACACTCTTCTTCTGGATGATTGAATAAATTCTTATTCATTTCAGATAATCATACTTTAAGTCTATTGCCTAACTAGAAATTGTTTGTGTAAGCTTATACTGCATTGACTGTATGTTCATAGAAAGTTAAATCTCACAAATTTTCACGTTTCTGATTGTATTTTCCTATAGATGGTGCTTGAAAACGATGGCGAAGTGTTCTCGAGTTATTTTCTGATTATTGCATAATCTGTAATAATTAACTAAATAACACTTAACTTTTTGTACCCATTACGAATAATGAATAGTTAACTTTTATCTAACACATTATAATATAATCTACAATTATCGCTTACTTCTCATTCGAAATATTTTTTTATCTCTGGTTAAAACACTTCATCATCTTACATAATTCAAGTTAATGTTATCTTGATTACTATGTCAAATCAAATCGCTAAAATATGCATTTAGGTTTACTTTTAGAGATGATCCTGATGCATCAGCATATTAAAACAGTTTCATTTGAGAGAATCATATCACCAGGAAAAGATGAGGCATAGTTGAAGGATTGTAGAACTAATCAATTGGAGGCCAATGCATTCCTCATCGTATATACATACATATTTCCAGTTTCATAGGTGACGAGGATGGTATATTACCTTGTAATCTAATAATTATTGTAAATGTTTGGTTTGATGAATAGATTTATCAAATATTCACCATAAAAAATTTCTAAGCCTAGTTTCATTTCAATAAAAAAGACAAAAAATTAATATTCACCAGGCATATCGACGATAATTTGAAAATTATTGCTCTTATTTGTCCTATCCAAAATGTTCCTTGTCATCAAATCGATGTTTCCTAGAATTCGATGTACAAACGGGAATGTGACAGTTTCATGAATTTTTATCATCAGATAAATGAAATTAAAATGCGGAAAATATTTTGTATGCATACTAGTTGACCTTATGGGGATTAGTAACATAATACTAGCTACCATATCATTACCAGTTATATTTGTAGTTACTTATCATGAATGATCTTATTTCCACAATATCCAGTCCGCATAGCCAATTTGGTAGACATCCGAATGAGGACCACTTTGTGGCGGCCTGTCGATACTAAGTACTGGTAATGCTCGTCACTTGATATGCTTGAAACTAATACTGGTTCACCTTAGTCGATAAACGAGAACGAGACAATGAACCAATGACATGGCTATTCTGATCCGTTTCCTCAAGAAGCTGACGAAATTCTGATATAGCGTAGAAAGAGTGTTGTACAAACACCCGGCCAGCACATAATGAATCCAAGCACACAAATCGCGTTTATTTATACATCATAGAAACGTCCTTGGTGGGAAATGTGACCTCAAGGTCAATTGATCAGCCCATGAATAAAATCCAAAATAAAGATATTTATCAAGCAAGTTCTGGGGATCTAATGTCCCCAATAGTACATGATAATACCGAATACCTTTTAATTGCTTTCATATTTTTATATACTTTGAAGAACAACTCTCATATCAACTTACGTTAATTAGAGAGACAATCGGATCTAATCAAATTGTTTCGGAATAAAATAACAAGCACTTTATTTAATAGTACAACCATTACACTGATAAGTATAATTTGAATAAACACACTAATAATAATAGTGTATCTGGATCAATGAGAGCTCGATTGCGGTGAGACGAAATCATGGGAAAGTTAATACAATCGACTCTAGTTGTTATGATTATTCATGCGAAAATTCACAAACATATTCATGCAGTGTAATAACGCGATGCACAACATTATTGCGAAAATAATGAAGAGCGTAAGTAAAGCGAAGAAATTATTATATTCAGATAAGTAAAGGATGAAATCAGGATGCATACAGTAAACAAAAGCACAATTTCAAGCAGATCATATATCTCTAACAGTTTTAAATTCATCTTTGATAGAAATAAAATCTCATGATTATCATCGCGCGCTGCTTACTAGTATACTTCAAACAAATTCACAAGTTGTTAGAATCAGTCTGACAATGACCGACTCTACTCATTATTTTATTGACAAATGAGAGTTTCGTCTCCCGGTGTAGCAGATTCCTGTAGTTCATTAATTACAAGATATCTTCAAATAACAAATATCAGTGTATCTTAAACACCAAACAATGAATATAACATTGAAATAGAGAACTGATAATAGCATTGTTACAGATCAAAAGCAGAGTGCGTACTAGTTATCGATTTCACACTGAGACGGTTCACAGATATGAAGTGATGTTTATCACAGACTGTCTACTATACTTTATTTGGCCAAGTATATTATAATCATGTGATTGTGTAACTGTGTGCTTAACATCATTCAAATTTAATTCACTCTTCTTTATATCGCATGACTTTATTTTTCAAATATTTTTAATCGATACTATGATGATGCTTTTCGTTCAAGGTCATTCCGTCCAAACTTGAAAAATTTTTTTTTCAAGCTTAAGATATTTTATGCCATTGATTACTTAAAATAACGAAGTTGGTCTGTCACATAGAATGGTCAAGCTCGGATAATCGAAAATTGTTGGGCATATGGTTAGTCAGCGTATCCCGTAGAATGCGAACTCTTTAAAAATACGGTTGTCAGATTAAGAAAATTCAAACTACTTAAACAGTGCTCTTCTGATAGGAAGTTATTCATTTAAAAGATTTTTAATGTCTGACAATGAAAGAGGAGCATCTTCGGAAGTCACGACACCGATGCGTCTTTGCACAACTAGAGCAATAATGATTATGTCTCACGGAATATCCGCACCTTGTGCGAGACCTTCAGATCCGTTTCTTTTGCTGCATAAATGAAAATGTTTAACCTGGAGCTACCTTGATCCATCGTAACACATTGTACACAGGTTGGATAACAAAGAATAGCTTCAGGAGAGATGCTATTATACTCCAGCCGTGAAGATGAAAACGGCTCACATACATAAGTAGGTGAGTTGATGCAGTCGAAATAAGTTCAAAATGCACTCATATAATGAGAACTTCGTGGACCTATGATCATCATGGTCGGAGGTATTATTGTCGCTCAAGAAATGCCTAATGCTTATTGACTCTAAAGAAGGTTACAGGTTACGTTCCAAAAGTTGAGGCATTATTTCATGGTAGACAGAGATTTCAAAATATATATCTACATCGAATAGTATGTGTTGACAGACATAACGGCAAAATACATACACTGAAATGTAAACCCCAATAGCTCACATAATAGATTTGGCATCACAAAGAAATA
Source organism: Schistosoma turkestanicum (assembly GCA_944470395.2). Lineage (NCBI taxonomy): Eukaryota > Metazoa > Platyhelminthes > Trematoda > Strigeidida > Schistosomatidae > Schistosoma > Schistosoma turkestanicum. Next base: position 36,449,689 of record OX103974.1, on the reverse strand, counting down.
GCAGTCTTTATAAAACACAATTCTTAAAAAATAACTGTATGTTATTGAAATTATACTTCATTTATAGGCACCATAACGTAAAACCAAATACAAAATCTTAAATTAAACATCTTTCGTTGTAATTAACTACATTATGCTGGTTGAGCAGTGAAAGTTTCAATAAATTTTAAGCGAATCCGGATATCGAGAACTTGTTCACCACACCCGTCATTTAGTAGTCGTTTTAGCCATCAAGCTTTTGTGTTGATTAGTATGAATACTAATTTACTTTGCTATAAAGTTTTATTTTATGGTTCCATGTAGACCTTTCATCATCGTAATTCATTTGACCATCTTTGCAATAAATTATTTTGCTTGACTCGCATTACTGAATAAAATTAAGTAGTTAAAATGTTAGAACAAAAATAATTGAGCCATACTGTGAAAAGTTAGCCCAAAATATTATATCCCAATACAAAGTTGAGTTGAAGACATCGTTGTACAGCAGTTTCATTGGTCTCTTGAGTATTGAAAAGAATTTTTAAACGGCGAAGGTTTTTCACTGAGATATTTTTATACTGTAGGTTGACTAAAATTTTCAAAATTCTAAGAAAAATGAAGTATTCAGCAGTATTTAGATGTTTCGAATTTAACTCTTTCATAATCATTGGTTGGTTATATACTATAGTTTTAGACAAAAAGTGAAAAGTTTTATTGTTTAATATAAATGAATTAGGTTATTCAAGCCAATGCTTAAAAACACTCATACAAAGGAACAATATTGTTTTCAATTACGTTGTCGTGAAGCTTTACTCCAATATACATGAATATTTATAATGAAAACGTTAAATCAACTTACGTCAAGACTAGGCTTTGAAATCACAGTTATGAAATACTTCTGATAAATAGTGTGCAAAGCTGAAAATGCCACTCTGCTCATTATCAATAGACGAGATATGCACCGTTAGAACACTTCGATTTACTTTACTTTTGGACAGTCACTAGTGATTAAATGGTTTGTATCATTATAGGAGCATTTGTGGAGATTGTACATTTGTCATCGTTTCAGTTACGAAAGTAGCTGAATGACTCCAAATAAATTCGAAACATCTATCCAGTACTGCTTGATTTCCTTCTGTGGTCTACCTATGATTGATTAGGTAGTTTTATTTAAGCCGTGAAAATTCAACAATCTCTACAAACTATAACTTGATACAAAACAGCCTATTTTTGTAAGGATATTGCAGTGTAAAACAGTTCTCCTAATTGACTGTTGTCACTTGAGACTGTTAAGTTATTTAAGAGTTCATATAATTGTATTTCTTTGCGTCACTGATTATTTATCATGGTGGGATGTGAATTATTCAGTTGCTGAATCATGGTATTATGGGAAGAATTCGGGTTGCGTGTTTGTCATGGAAATCTGTTACGCATACATGAGGAAAACAAAGCAAGAGTAAAATGGTACCCACTTTAGTACCAACAACGACACTGTTACCCGAAAACAGATCATCCCAAACCATATCACGATTAATAAAAATTCAGAAGAAAATGCACATAGAGTTACTCTAAATCACAAATTCGATTTATTCAGAATCATTTAAGAACATAAAAGTCACTGTGATCATATTCACACCCTTTAAAGTTCTCTACTTGAGTAACGCCAGACCACTGTACAAATGACAACACCGAACGTTAGACTCCCACCGTTCAAAAAATGAGAAGACGGAAGACGTTGGAGAACACTTATTAACAGAATCAAAAATATATATTATAAAACATGCGTATTTATACAATTATATATACATAATCGATATTGTCGTTAAAATATTTGAACATTAATCAAATAGAGTTCATCATGAACATTGATCAAATAGTTCATCGATCGACTGCCCTTGAAATATTTATGCATTTAATCGATAAGTTCATCAGTCGACCATGTGTGTGGGTGGCTTCTCGATTGGCTATCCCAACACACCCGTCATCTTGAATGAAATTCATACTTAAATGATTAAAATATACTGAGCTGAAATCAATTTACTCTGGAAGATACAACCATAGTACGGAAATGGTACACTAGAAATTCAACCAATCTACTAAAATGTTTCGCGAAACTAGAGAAAACTTCAGTTCTCATTCATATTCCATATTATCAGCTTTCGAAAATGACAATATCTCTGTTGTTATCGTTATCGTTATTAATATTATTATTAAGGCAATAATTTCATTATTGCTACTGAACTCATTATTTTGTTACAAACATTCGAAGATTATAGTTCTAGCGCGTTTTACTCAGCGATCATTTCTATTGCATTTCAGGAGAAAGAGCGTGGAACCGTACTGTGAAGAACAAGACAGTTTGAAGTGTTATCATGAGAAGGCGTATGGGGTTTGTGCTACAGGACATTAAACAGGCTATTTACTACCACTTGAACAATATTTCAAAGTTGCACCTAATGTAGGTGGTACTGGTTCATTGATGGATAAATGTTCTATCATTCAGGTTAGTGACTTACCAACCCTGTATTCAAAACAAATATGTTGCCTTCATTTGCTGGCTTATTGTTTCGAACATTGTATCCTACGTAGTATAAGTGTAATATTCAATCTAATGTACTTGTATGTGAAGTGTTCTATAAAATGTTTACACGAAAATCACTTCATCTCACGAGGTGAATTTTTACCTCCTTAGGCTTTCTGCACCTGTAAGAACATAGGTCTGTAGAGAGTTGAGACTGTATAATGCCAGTGGCCAACTTAAATCCCTCCACAGGTGGAAATCAGA
>OX103974.1:36359906-36446428 GCA_944470395.2 Schistosoma turkestanicum | reverse complement strand
GAGTGAGTCCTACATCGAATTCAACGTAGCCATTATAAAGTGGTAAGACAGAAGAACTTGTATTTCAAACAAAAAAATACGGTTTGTTTTTTGTAAAAAACAAAACTCTCATTAAAAAGTCATTTATTATAACATTAATATTTATTATTCAGTACATAATTGTGTTTTTTATTAATTCATAAAAAATGTATAAAGCGAATACAAGTTAATTAATTGAACAATTCAATTGTCAATAATTAGAAAAAAAATTAAATAAAGTTGCATAATTATTGTTTTATGTTTTGTTTTGTTTTGTTAAATTAGCAAAACTGTGTTGTTCGCTTCATTTACTTCTGTAATGTAAAAAAATAAAAATAAAATAAATTACACAATCAGTCAGTCAGTCAGTCACTTACAACATAGAACTTCGTACGTAAGTACGTCACTTCATGTTGCCATGAAGTCATGTAGCTGCTACCTTGTCGTGGTGGTCAGGCTTGCCTATCATGATGACCCAACCGAGCTATATTGGCTGGAACATATGTTCGCGAAGGTTCTACGATGCAAGGTAGGTCGATTGGAGAGCGATGAGACTAAAAGCAGCTACTCAAGATCTTAGGGCGAAGTGGTATTGCTGACTGTAGATGGGGATCATAGTAATTAGGTGTTTCCCTCGGACAGCTAGCATCTGTAGTGATGCTGCCTTCTCACAAGGAAGGAAGGATTAGAAAAGGTTGACCATGAAAATGTCACAACACAACCCACCTCACGGATTTCCGTCTCCGGTGGTAAGAGCTGCCCAATAAGGGCTTTAAAAGGAGCGGAGCTAATACTCAAAAAACCTTTCATGAAAAGGCTGTACGTGACCGGCCTCATTTATAATTTCTTCGTTTAATATTCCAGCTATATATATTGACTTAGATTTTATATATATAGCTACTACCTCATGTCGGTTAACTTCTAGTACGAAAACACGACACTGACTGTATATGTTAAGTAACTTTGGAATGATCCGATAATATATGTATTTACGGCAGTTAAGACTGATAAATTGTTACGAATGCACGTAAACACGTCAGTTGATAGGCTTGAACTATTACGAGTTTACCTTAGTCGGGAAACGAGAGCGAGGATCTGGTGACACAACAGGCTCCTCTAATCCGATTGTCCCAAACCCCCATTGAATAAAAGAAGAAGACTTTATATTGAATAGAACTTGTATTCTACAAACATCCAGAAGGTACGAGGTCCGAGTCCAGAAGAGAATCAGGATGCCGGACTAGGAATCGGGATCCGGATCCAGGTCATAAAAGGTTACAGATAATGCATATTTATACAGTTAGGTATGTAACATTGACAGTTAGGACAACCAATAGGAAACAACATTTGGAGTGACATTGATAGCCTGGATGACCAATGGAAAACAATGTGGAAGTACGCGACATTGATAGCTAGGACGACCATAAAATTGACCAGTAGGAATTGACTAATAGAATTAGACTTACAAACAATTATCTTAGGATAGTGGATGAATATCCTTACATTAATATACCAAATGATTTGAATATATTCTCATTGAAAGTATACATTATATTATATAATCTAATATCAAAGGAAGTACCAGAAAACGTGAATATAATATTGAATTAGTATAATTATTTGTAATCTAAATTATTCTTACTCTGCAAACATCCCTAGGGTCAGGACAAATAGCTTCTCCTTGAATTTGTGGTGTATTAATTTTTGCTACACCGGATTCACATCGAAACGGTTTACCATCCACGATAACTTGTCCACTACCTGAACAAGTGTACTGAAAACAAAATATAAATTTCGCTATAGCATATAGTAAATTATCCTGTACATGCGACCAAGAAAACGAATTATTATGTAAGCTTTATATACAAATATTATCATTATTCTGGTCTTTAGATATGTTTCTCTAGTTCCCGAATGCATATGCATCATTGTTTGACAGAAATCTTTTAAAAATACTTGCAAAATTTATCATAAGAATGGAAAAGGAAACAGAATCGCGTTTTTTATTTTAGTGATCATACTGAAAATAATCTATCCAACCGATAACTTAAAATTCTCAGACCAAATCGACAACATAGAGAGAGAGAGATAGATAAAAATTACTAATTATAATTTGTAAGTTGTACGCGTTTGACGGGAATCTAGAAAACTATAAAACTGATGATTCATTCATGAGTTCAATGTTAAACAAAGATTGTATTCACTAGTGACTACCTTCGTAAGAAATTTCTCGGAGTTCTAGTGTGAAGACGTGACTAATGGTGTTCAACTCTGTAGGATGTCAGGAGTTATGTGCCAAAGACAATGAGTTAGATTGCGTCGAATGTTGGCTAAGTGGTCCACAGGTCAGGTGTTTGCCAGCAAGATGGAAGGTCCTGGGTTCGAATCCTGTGAGTAGCAGGAGTTGTGGATGTGTACTGCTGATGAGTACCATACCAGGACGAAATGGCCAACGCAGTGCTTCCATGCTTCTAATGGTCTTCTAACAATAGATCGATTCATGATTTCAAAATTTATAAAAATGTAATCAATAAATTCATTTTCAATTGTTAATGAAAGTTTACAGAATCATATGGAATTAAAATGGTGCTTCAAAATTACCTGATGACAAGTTGCTTTGACTCGAGGATCTTGTGTTGCTTTGCCATTTCTTTCAGCTTTCCAAGCTCCTTTATGAGTAATGCATAGTGAGCTGTTACCAAATTCTTGACCAAACATATTTCCTCTTTGTGCTACCATAAATAGAATGTAAGTAGATGATCAGTGTTTTATAATAATTATTGTAAATTCATGTTATGACAATGGTGTAATTTTATGAAGTCATGTTTCGATCAATGTTAGACCACTTTTAGAAACCTAGATGCACTGGACTTCCGTTTCGCCTTGGTATGAGACTGATCAGCAGTGTGCATCCAAGACTCCTGCACCTCGCGAGGTTTGAACCCAGGACCTTCGGTCTTGAGCGCGGACGCCCAACCTCTGTACCACTGAACCAGTATCTAACGGTGCTAATGTCTAACTTCAATCAACCAACCTCAAACACTGTCTTTGGTAGTTACTGTCTACACCCGAACAGGTTGAACTTCGCTGGTCATGACTTCTCACTAGAACTTGGCGTAGATTCCTCACGGAGCTAGTCACTAGTGATGATGTGATCGACGTATGACAAGTTCTTATAAACAAACATTAACCTCAAAAAATATGTTAGTTTTGAATAAATTTTCTTGAATATAAATTTTAGTATATGAAATATTGGCCGACAGTTATTTATCGTACAATACAGATCATTAGGACAAAAGCACATGGAATGAATACAGACAAATATACAATTATGAAAGAATATGAGTGAATAAAATTGAAGAAACACATTTACACAGGAAAATGAATATGTCAGAAGGTAATATAATCAGCTGACATTTAAGATAGTAAGTAGGCTATCTGTGTAGACTAAAATATATCAGCAAACATACGTATTCATGCAAACTTAATACAAACATATCGGTACATTGTTGCTAACCAAATGACACCGTCAAATATGTTCACTGAACGGCTTAACTAAATTATCAAATCTACATTTATGTAACACTAGAGAGACCAAATTGGCTTCAGTATTGTACAACTATCCCTGAACATTCAAAGGAAATCACATATCGATCATACTTTTAGTCGTAGAATCCATCTGGAATGACTCTATGTTAAATGGTTGACTCAAGCTTGAATAAAGGTATGGTTCAAGTGTAGGGTTAACATCCCCACCTATGATAAAAGAGCCAACTAATAAGCCTCGTAAAATTCGTACACATCTACAGAAATTTCTTTGTTTTCAAACCCTCAGAACATCAGAAAGTCTAAATGTTCATCAGAAAAATCCATCGTGATCGCACTTTGAAGCAAATGATACTGGGTTCGAGTCTCGGGGAGAATATCAACTTTGGGATACAGGTATATCCAGCCAAAAATGAGTCATAAATAGGACGAAACTTGCATCCTAGATTCCACTACTAACCATAATCCATCTCTGATGATTACAATATTAACTTGTTAGTTTTGCATCCAGTTTTTTATTTATGCATATCTTGTGAAATTTACATGACATGAATTTTTAAAGACCAGTATTCAGTTCTTTCCATCATAGCTAATTTATTATTCATATCGTTCACACATTCATATGGAATTAAGATTTAAGATTGTTGGGTTTTGATTTAAATAAAATGCATTAATTACCTGATTAACACCATATGGAATTTTATGTTTTTTTCCGGAAATATCTAACATTTAGTTTCCAATTGTGGTCTAACATTGATCGATTCAAGATGTTAGTTAGCGATCTCCACAACTTTATGCTGACAGTTATCATGAGCTCACTAGTGACTACCTTCGTGAGGGGATTCTTGCAGCTATAGAGAGAAGCTATGATCAGGGTAGTTTAACAGCGTCAGCTGCGAGGCAGTTAACCACTGAAGATAAGGAATGAAGTCTCACCATATCGTGAGTTGGTTTAAGTTATGCATTAAAACTGTTGGATGTCAGTTCAGCAGTTAACAGATTAAGCTTTCGCGCTCAAGGTTGTGGATGCGCACTACTGATGAGTTCTATATTAGGATGAAAACTACTAATGAATGCTTCCAGGTTTCTAATAGTTATTTGAACGTGATCGATTCATAACTTCATTGAAACTTACTGTACTTGACGAACAAGTACATTCATTACTGAATTTAACTATCACTACTGCCCAAACGTTTGTCACCATCATGCAATTGAGTAGAGCAATTGACTTCAATTTCATTAGAGTCTATCAAAACTAGTCTTCTATCTATAACAACCATTATACATTTTTTTTAGCTTACACATGGAGACCTTACATTGATTTAAATGTCATTTAATCAGTAATAACTAAATTGATGTGACTCCCTAAACTAATGACAAGAAAGATGATTTTTAGTCAAGACCTAAATATATTTAATCGCTCCGGTACTTACCGATCGGAATATTTAAATTGTGGTCACAATAGGTCATAAGATCTTCTTGGAAAAATTTCTTCATTGGCTGTAAGAAAGAAACGATTGGTAATCAGTTTTATATTTAAATAAAAACTAGCATATAATGTAACTCAGTGGATAAAAAATCATGACAGTAATTTTGTATATAAAGGGGCTTTTTGCGTAATATTTATCGAAATTCATTCAAATAGCTATCTGTTGGGTGAATCTTGAGTGCTCCATGCATAAACCTCAATAATTTTTTGATGCTTTTGCAGTCGAAAGTATGTCTTTCTCTTACACGTTGACATCATCAATCAATCATTTTAGACCACCGTTAGATACCTGGAAGCACTGCGTTGGCCATTTCGTTCTGGTATGGTACTCATCAGCAGTATGCATTCACAACTCCTGCTACTCACAGGATTCGAACCCAGGACCTTCCATCTTGCTAGCAAACGCCTAATCTCTGGACAACTGAGCCGACACTTGACGATGTTAATGTCTAACTCTGATCAATGTAAGGATTTTTGCGCGACCTCACTAACTGTGTTCGGTACGTATCTCCGTACATCCTACACAGATGAACTCCATTGGTCACGTCTTCGCACTAGAACTCCGAGAATTTCCTCACGAAGCTAGTTTATCTTAAAGCAATGTGTAACATTATCATGTTCAATTATCGATACTCGGATTTTAATTCGTTTGGCTCTTGGATCCTGATGAAACAAATATCTTATGAACCTACTGCGGTACTGCATCTTCCGACATTTCGGAGATGTTAGATCACCAAAAATCACTTGGTCAACTTCTTAAATCTCTAATTTATTTGTGGAATTTTGAATTTTTCATTTTCCAGCCGAAAGTACCTCTCGTTACTTTCTATTTGCTTCTCCGATTTGGAAGGACTGGTTCATTTTCTCTCTGTTACTGTTCTAAGGTTGCTTTTCGTACACTATACAATACTCTTGAGCTTAATACTTATTCGTTCATTCATTTATTTCGTACTGTTTATAGATTATACACAGTTCCTGCTGACTTTGAACTTCTTACTCTAAATAGGCTAAGTTGAGAGGAGCAGAGAATAGCTTAGCTATCCTGTTATTTATATCATTTGTTATACGTTCAGTTAGCCGATACGAAATCGTATCTGAATTATTACAAGCATAGCAAAAATTAGAATTAAATCATAAATATAATCCAAAGTTTTCAGTATTTTAGATAGAAACTTTCGTTAAACTATTAGTTTCAAAGTAACTCAACATCCCGAATTGATATAAGACATAAAATGGCGAGAAATTATGTTTGCGAAAAATCTCAGTGCCTAAATTTTAAGAAAAATATAACGTTTTGTTTAGTAATCTGATTTAAAGGTTTTCAATGAAATACTTTCTTCAATTTTAACGAGCATAATGTTATGTTCGTTAGACTAATATGCTTGATTGCTATTACGAAATTCACCTTAGTTGGTGAACGAGAACGAAACAATGAACCAGTGACACGATAGACTATTCTTATCCACTGTACCAACTAACTGAAGAAAACTCTTGATATAATGTAGAAAGTGTATTCTACAAGCACCCAGAAATACGACGTTGACAGGCACATAAATCGATTTTATTTAGACATGATAGAAACGTCCTTGGAAGAGCCACAAAAATAGTGTACTAAAATAACATATGAGCCAATGACATTCAAGGATTTTCTGAGTGGGAAATTTAATCTCAAGGTCAACCTATCAGTCCATGAATAAAATCCAAAATTCAGACGATTATCAAATGAGTTTTGTGTGAATCTAATGTCCCCAAAACACAAAATGTTCTTCTCGTATGAGTATAACTTGTGATTTGAAGTAATTTTCATGTGAACACATTACACATTATTACATTAAACATTAAACAATACACACTGCTTCAAATAATTTTTTTTTAATTGAGACAATCAGTACACAATGTTTTATTATTTACAAAAACCAAAACAATCAATAAAATACTCACCTGAATAACAGGACATTTATCTGTCAATATACCGGTACCTCCAAAATCAGGAGAATTTGGGAAATATTGTTCTTGTGGTGGTAAATATTTCATAAATTGTCCAACAGCACAAACACCAAAAGCTTTATTATGATAACACATCAAATTATCTTGTTCTTCACAATACGGTTCCATACCTTTTTTTCTGGAAAATATCAAATGGATTGTTACAACTTAAAACTTATATAAATTTTAGAATGAGATTAATGCATATAAGATAACGATTCAAGCAATGTGAAGTTTATAAATAAATAGCGACAGCATTTATTCATTATTCATATACTGAAATAATTGCATAAATCTTACTCTCGTTTCATTTTCATCATGTATGCGTAACAGCTTTCCATGACAAATGTACAACCCAAATTCCTTCCATAATACCATGGTTCAGCGACTGAATAATCCACATCCCACCAGCTATTGTTAAAGTGGGAAAATGATTTATTTTTTTTAATAAGTGATAGGAATAAATTAAATGTAATGAATGCTTGTTAGGGACGCTAGATCGACAGAACTCAGTTGAAAAAAGTCGTAATTATGGAGTTTTTGTGTTTTCGTGCATGGTTTGATCAGTTGACCTTGAGATTACTTTTCCCACCAAGGAAATACTTGAATGTCATTGGTCGATGCTTTATTTGTAACCATGAATCGATCAATGTTAAACCACCATTAGAAACCTGGAAGCACTGGACGGCCGTTTCGTCCTGGTATGGGACTCCTCAGCAGTTGATGCATTATTTTTGTGTGCACTTTTTGTGTCTCTCCCAAGGACATTCCCATCATGTTTAAATAAGCTCACTTTGTGTGCTTGTGAACCTTGTATATCTGGGTGCTTGTAGAATACACTTTCTACGCCTAACCATGACCTCTTGATATAAGTAGCAGGGCCAGGAACAATCGAATCAGGATAGCCTATCGTGTCACTGGATCATTGCTTTGCTCACGTTTACCGAGTAAAGTGAACTCATAATAGCAGTCAAGCATATCAATTGACGAGCATATCAATTTTGAAATCGTTTAACAATGTCAAGTGACAATAACCAATTTGAATAACTAATTTCACTGCAACTTCCCTACAAAAATCGCTTTTCTCCATTAACTTATGGCTTAAATCATGACTAGATCATTAATGGAAATCTATAAGCATTGGATAGCTGATTCCACTTTGTATGCAGTCACTCAGTTCCTTTTGTGATTGAAACAATGAAAAATTCTAAAATCTCACTCACTAGTGTTTGACTACATGATACAATACTTGAAGTGAGGAAGAGAAATTAGTGGAATTCAACCTTGTCTAGTGTTGTCTTGGAGTTAAACCAATGAGGTTACATTCATATATCATGTGTAATTAATTGTAACTTAGATAGATTTACTGTCTGCTAAAAAAATCAACACTTTAGCATGCTGAATTTATGATACAGTTCACTGCATTGACTTACCCTGAATCTGTGAAAAAAGCTAATGTTAATCTTGAAAGAATAGTTTTCACTCCTGTAACACCTGCCATTGTTTCATCCTGGTAATAAACATTAATAAAATGTTTGAAATTCATAATTTGAATTACGAAATTAGCTGGTGTATATTTTCAGGCATTCATACTTTTTGTGATATCTAGTTCTCATCATTAAGTCATATTATGACCTGATGCTGTTTGTTTACTTACTTACACATGTTACCCCTAATAAAGCATAGGCCGCCCAACAGTTTTCTCCAACCAATTCTGTCCTGGGCTTCCCTTTCCAATTCAGTCCAATATTTGTTCATTCCTCTCATATCTTTCTCTATTTCTCGGCGTAATTTGTTCCTTAGCCTTCCACTTTTCCTTTTGACTTGAGGTTTCCGTGTGAGGGCTTGTCTCGTGAGGCAGTTAGGTGCTTTTCTTAGTGTGTGTTCTATCCACTTCCACCGCTTCTTCCTGATCTCCTCCTTCACTGAGATCTGATTTGTTCTCTCACACAGTAGGTTGTTGCTGATGGTGTCTGCGCTACGAATCCGAAGTATTTTGCGTAGACAACTGGTAATAAACACTTGTATCCTCTGGATGATGGCTTTTGTAGTTCTCCAAGTTTCCGCTCCATACAGTAGAACTGTCTTCACATTTGTATTGAAATTACTGATTTTGGTTTTGGTTGAAAGTTGTTTGGAGTTCCAGATGTTTTTCAACTGTAGAAATGCAGCCCTTGCTTTGCCAGTCCGCGCCCTCACATCTGCATCAGATCCACCTTTCTCGTCGATGTTGCTGCCAAGATATGTAAGGGTGTTAACGTCCTCCAAGGCATCTCCATCAACAGTGATTTGGTTGCTGCATGTTGTGTTACATCGGGGAATCTTGCTTTTTCCTTTATGTATGTTGAGACCTACTGCTGCAGAGGCTGCCGCTACACTGGTTGTCTTCTCTTGCATTTGTTGTTGCGTGTGAGATAGAAGAGCCAGGTCATCTGCGAAGTCCAGATCGTCCTTCTGCGTCCTAGCTGTCCACTGAATACCGTGCTTCCCTCCAGATGATGACGTCTTCATAATCCAGTCGACTTGATACAGAGTATATTCTATATTGATCATTCGTGAGTAGGAGTGTTTAACAAGTAAAGTAAGAATTCGATTTCATGATGGTTCACACTGGCTCATATGCTATGAGGATAAGATTTCACACACTAACGCTTCATTCTATCTCTTATTTGTCGGAAAGGTGTGATGGTGTATTGAAAGCCAATGAGATAGTCAGCTTCATGAAGGTTAAATAGATAACCACTCATCAAAAATGTATCAACTAGAAGGAAATTGGAGTTCTAAATTTCTTGGAGAATCGCTTCCATCATACGAAACCCTATTTCTAACTGTAATATGTTAGACCAAACTAACACATAATACAAGTTATAATTCATACACCACATTTATACATTCATAATTTTTACTCACTTTTCATCCTGAAAAAAATTTAAATAAATCTTGCTCAATTCATCATAATAAATATGATAAGATACCGTACATAGGCAGAGGCATCACTTTCAGTCTAATTTCGCAATTATAATTATGGGGATTCGGTTGTCTCACACAGCTAGACTTCACTAAACAATAATATACATCGTTCTCATAAATCGACTCTTTCCTAACCAAAACATCCCAGTGTTGTACACTTTATAGTGAATCAAACGAGTCGTGCTGCGTTAGTCAGGCCTTAGTAACAGAAAGACTTAAAGACGATAACAGAATAATATCTCTTTTCAGATGAACCAAATGTTTACTTACACCAACTGTTCGTTTTTCAAAATGTGAACCAGCCGTTCCTTCTCCACCTTCGTTCTCTATATCGATTCCATCCAGGTTAGGGCAATTATAATGTTTACGTCCCTCCGCCTAAGCGAAAATGAATAAAATGTTAATTGAATTAAATCAATTATTATTTCTTAAGTGAAATAAGCTTTACATTTGAAAAAAAACCACAATTAAAGTCTTCTCAGTGCTTATATAAATGACTTAACATGAACTATTCAAACAAATTCTTATTTGCATCAATAGCAGAAAATTTATTCCATTATAACATAACCTTGCCTTTCATAATACTGTATAAATCAAGAGTAATTTACTGCATTCTTAAACACAATAGACATTTTGAGATTAATGCAATACGAACCGGTTTATTGATAATGAATGCATATTTCGATAGTTCACATATGTTAGGATATTGATCATATATCCTAAGAGAATTATTGGTCAGTTCCTATTGATTAACTCTTACTGGTCAATTTTATGGTTATCCTAGATATCAATGTCATGTGCTCCAATGTTATTTCTTATTGGTTGTCCTGACTATCGATGTCACTTCAAATGTTGCTTCCTGTAGATCATACTAACTGTAAATGTCACAGACTTCGATGCTGTTTCCTATTCGACCAAAATGTATAAATACGCGATATCTGTAACGTTTTATGACCTGGACCCGGTCCCGGATCCGTAGTCCGGGACTCGGACTTCGTACTTTCTGAATGCTTGTAGAATACAGGTTCTACTTCATATCAAGTCTTCTAATTTTTACTTAATACGGGGGTTGGGATTATCGGATTAGAGTAGCATGTTGTGTCGCCGGATCCTCGATTCTCGCTCTCGTTTTCCGACTAGGTAAACTTGTAACAGTTTAAGTATATCAAGTTGACGTGTTTACGTACAGGCGTAACAACATAACAACTTACCAGTAATGCCGGTGTAACAAATGATAAAAATGGTTTTATATAAGATCCAGCAGCTGTAACCCAAGGACGAACAATGCGTTTAATAGTATTTTCACTGAAATGAAAAATAACAGTTATAGTTTTGGAAAATCAACTGTGAAGATATGATCGGTTGTAATTTTGCTAAAAACAAAAATCCTATACCAATGTACTTTGATAGATTATGGCAGTGTAAATTGTATTTTTCTTCAACTAATTGTTAGTTTAAACAATAATTCATTCATGATTTCAAGGTCATCTCTGCAACGCTCTAAATGAAAAATCGTACAATGTCCAATGGATGTTTTTGCAAAGGAACAAGTATCAATCTCATAGGATTATTCTCACTAGATTAGGAATTTTCTACTTTCAACATCTGTAGTAAGAAACCGATTGTAAATTCATTTGCCAACTTTACATTAGGTAACTTGAACGTGTTCATGAGAGATTTATTGTTAGTATTTGATTCTTTACTGAATCTCTTCATTTTAATTGTTCACATAAACCCCAAATATATATTGTTAACGTCTGAATAAACTTTAAAAATATTTCTTTGGTTTCAATCGTTATGAACTGCATCCATTTTATAGAATCCTTTTATTCATAATCACTTGTCTGATCACAGTCATTCAACTTTGAATTTTCCAGTCATAATTCACTTGCAAATGTTATAAAAATTCAATAAAATTTATTTCAACAATATTATTTGTTTAAACAAAGATGAAATTCAGTGTTTAACTGAAACGAAAATATATTCCACTTCATTCAAAGGTATTCAACACATCACAAAAGTCACAAAAGCGCATGTTACCTTGCATCATATGACCCCTCACGATTTATTTTTGGTCTACCGGATTTCGGATCTCTCGGTGTCAATGGTCTGCCTTCCAGATCGCGCATCAAAGCAAAATTCGACCTTGAAAATCCCTGAAATGTTCAATTTCAGTTGGATTACAATAAATGTGAGAAAAATTGACTTTGATTATTGTAACTTAACATAACTAGGTCTTCTTCTGCGTTACATTAAAAATTATTATTATCGAATGAAAGTTTCAAATGATCGGATTTTAAGAATGTGAGCACTTTGTCGGATAACTACAACAGTCTTATTTCAGGTTACCATAATTCGGTAAGGATAAAGAACTCGACAGTGTGATACCAACTAAAACTAATACACGATTTGTGAGACTTTGTTTGTATTGATGTGGTAATCAGACGCTGGGTCGATGAAAGATATGTCTGAAATTCTATTGGGAAAGTGGAGAAGTTTGGCCATATAGATTACTTGCACTAAATATTTGCTAGATTTCGTTATATTTACAAGATTTTTCTAAACGACTTCAGTAAATCAACTTTCATTGAACTATAAACACTTACCATAGCATGAGCCAGTTCATGAATAGCTGTTCCAATCAACATAGTTCTTCCAGGTTCTTGTATGTCCATCTTTTGTGGACAGAAGTTGATCGCTCCCATAATTGGTCTGAAATTAAAATTAAAATGTAAACTCAATACATGAATTTCCTGAATGAAGTTAAACTAATTCTAGGTAAAACAGAAGAACTGTCATTGTTTTTTTCTTTTTGTGTAGAGGAAGTTCTTCTCATATTTATTTACGATCGTCGCAGACACTTATTTTATTTCAAAAACAACAGTTGTTACTTCAACGTTTCAACAAATTGATCATTTTACTAATCTAAATACACAATGAAATCAATAATAACTGACCTGTCAGTTGTAGGATGCATTTCACATGGACCAGCATAAGCTAATGTTGAACCGGATAAACAAGCTTTTACATTATCACTTGAAATGAAAAGCACATATTCATTTGGTGCGAATCCTGGCCCATCTTGATATACATCCCTGATAGATCCACTCCCACTTCCAATAGCGCATCCCTATTGATTAAATTTGTGAGAAAAATATGTAAATTAAAAAAGCGATCATTTGGTGATTCCTTTTGAACATGCATACTTTGAATAAAATCGACTGCGCTACGTTTCCTGCTCATCAAGACACAATCTTATATTCACTCTAGTCAATCGATTCTCATACTCGAAGTTCAAATATAATGCTATGTTTATTGTCAGTTTCTATTTCGGTTATGTTCGTTCACATTTATCGAATTGCTAGTTTCAATGTGAATGTGGTTAGCTAACAGCTTCATGGATTTGTTTAGGTGGTAATGATAGCAAGGAAACAATAGACGAAATGATCAATACCCGCAATATTCGTAATTATTGTGCCACACAGTAGTTTGTGGGGAAAACTTCTAAATTGATTGTTGGTGACCAATGTCAAAACACGCAAAGTCAATCATATCACTTCATATCATATCACTTCATACACTTACTAACTCAATTCACATGATAATTTAACAATAGTATGATAAAACGCTGTTAGAAATACAAATCTAGACGATATTTTCGATTGTTCAATATCTTTGTTATTTCTGTTTTAGATAATTGAACATATATCTCTACACTTGTGTTTTGGATGAGTATGTGAAGAAAATAAAATGATGCATGACTGACGTACAACTAAAACAAGTTGAATTGGTGTTAACCTATATCGAGACACTTACTTACGGGTAACAGGAGTAAGTAAGCAATTAAGTAGTATCATGACATTAGTCAAAAGTAGTTGAATGTCATTGTGCTCATTTTCATTAAACTTGTATTCCTACCTTAATAAAACATCACACACACAAAGCATATCTTATTCCTTCACACAAACAAAAATTAAATTCAACCAGATCACTTTGACTAAGCCATCTGTAAGTGGGGAATATAAGTTCTTTTCATATGTCAATTTGGACTAGACTACTTATTGTTTACAGAACAGTAAAATCCTAAATTAAAATACCTGTGGTGAACGTCAGAAAGATATGTATCATGTGACATTCTAATAATCAACACTCTAATACTCAATTATAGCTATGTAATATATATATATATATATATATATATATATATATATATATACATCATGTGTATATATAATATTCTGAAATCTCTACAGTACACAACAGAACAACAATAAAACTTACACTGTATCTATTTGAATGCCTACAATATAACCAATTTTGTTGAAAACCATAATATTTTTGAAACCATGAATCGATCAATGTTAGACCACCATTAGAAACCTGGAAGCACTGGACAGCCGTTTCGTCCTGGTATGAGACTCTTCAGCAGTGCACATCCACGACTCCTGCATCCCGCAGTATTCAAACCGAGGACGTTCGGTATTGTGCGCGAACGCCTAACCATTGGACCACTGAGCTGGTTCATGGTTTCAAAAATGTGTAACTTAACAATCTTCACAACCCCGTAATGAAAACCATAATATATGAGATTTACGCAATCTGTACCATATAAATTTATATTGACAATCAACTTATTTACTGATTTAGAATGCAAGACAATCATTGGTACTCATAAAAATCAATAGCATTTCAGTGTAAATGTCTACTAAATGAAAATTCCATTGAACAGAACTCACAGAAGCATATTGATCTGGAACTAGATTATCATAGCATTTAGCACGGGGTTTACATTGAGATCGACAATATCTTCTGCCTGTTTTTCCATCGGTATAGTACACTGGTTCAACACATCCTCTGTGCAAGAATAATATTGAATATACATATAAATAATGATATAGATGTAGTTACAATAAGTAAAAATGCAAACAACACAGATATAAGCGAACCATATTGTTGTTTTCGATTAGATCGTCATCAGGACTAATACTTTAATATGTACATGAATATTTATATATGAAAATGTTAAACCAATCAAGGCAATTGACGAGTCAATAATCACAAATGAAATGAAATAGAGATTACGTCACTCTACACATAATAGACAAAAGTATAAAGGTTGATAGTAGGAAGACAGGTGTACTGATAGTAGTGGTAAGAAAAACATAACATAAGATAACAAACGTTTTATCAATAGTAGGTCAAACGTGAATAGATAGACTTAAAATAATCACTACAAATCATCAAAGCCATTACTTAATAGGAGTAAAGCCTGATGACGATCTAATCGAAAACAATATTTTCAATTAGGTTTATGGAGATTAGTGTTTTTACACATTTGAAATCATCAATCAATCATTGTTAGACCACCATCATTAGAAAGCTGGAAGAACTGGTCGGCCGTTTCGTCCTGGTATAGGACTCATAAGCAGTGCTCATTCACGACTCCTGCGAGCAGCAGGAGTCGAACCCAGGATCTTCGGTCTTGTGCGCGAATGCCTAACCTCTGGACCACTGAACCGGCATTCAAAGGTGTTAATGTCTAACTCAGATTGATCTAGAGATTTTGCGTGACCTCACCCATTTGTCTTCGGTAGTTACTGCCTACACCCGACAGGGTTAAACTCCACTGGTCACGTCTTCTCACTAAAACTCCTAGAATTTCCTCACGAAGCTAGTCACTAGCGAACACATTTTACAATATTTTCAATCACAATCACTCATATGTGTGTATCTAATTTTCCCAATGGCAATCTTGAAATTAATAATGCCTCATCATCATTGCTTCATAGTAAGATAGTACATAAATTGAAAAGTTAATTAGTAATTCCATGAACATCATTTAATTTCACATCTTATTATTTGTATTATCTAATAGAATTTTTTTACTTAAAAACAACATTGGACATTGAAAATGAAATTCTTATTTTCAATACTAATTGAAAATAAAACGATTGCAACAAAAAATGTTATGTCATAACAGTTCATTGATATGAATGAAATCCACCTAATCCATCTTTCTTCTTTGTTTTGTGAAATGATTTGTTTATTTCATATTCTTTTTAAAAATGGTAAAATTCGTTTTCGAAAAGAAACATTCCTGATAAAACTTTTGTTTAACAGAAGAAAATCAAATGTAATTTTATGAATTTTCTAAAATACACTAACCTTTCTATAAGCAATTTCCTGTTTGGTGGTTTTCTTACACTCAAAGCTTTTTCCCAAAATCCAAGAGCCACTTGTACTACATCTGTCTAAAATAAACAAATTACAGCACATTACATGTTGTAAATAATTAGGAACAAACTTCATTTAAAATTAAACTGTTCACTGTGTTAGGATATTCATCCAGTATATCCTAAGAGAATTATTGGTCAATTCCTATTGGTTAATTCTTATTGGTTAATTTTATGGTCGTCCTAGATATCAATGTCACGTACTCCAATGTTGTTTCTTATTATTCGTCGTGTCTGTTAATGTCACTTCAAATGTTGTTTCCTATTGGTCGCCTTAACTGTCAATGTCACAGACTTCGATGCTGTTTCCTATTCGACCAAAACGCGTATAAATACGCATTATTTGTAAAGATTTCCTCTCTACTGT
This sequence comes from Schistosoma turkestanicum, assembly GCA_944470395.2. Taxonomy (NCBI): domain Eukaryota; kingdom Metazoa; phylum Platyhelminthes; class Trematoda; order Strigeidida; family Schistosomatidae; genus Schistosoma; species Schistosoma turkestanicum. The sequence goes on along the minus strand of OX103974.1, from coordinate 36,429,819 downwards.
ACTCGACCCCATAAACAACTTCATATAACAGTGTTGTGTTCTGATATATAGGAGATTTGGAAATAGTATTTGAGTCGTATTGGAATATTTGAATTTGGATGTCGGTAGGACTGAATAACTACGTAGAAGCAGCATTATAACACACTGAATTCTTGTACACATCTACACATGATGTAAATTAAACAGTAATCAAGTAAAATCTATCCGTTTCTTACACAATTTATCTTGTCAAACAGAGTAGTTTAACATCATTTATTTTTGAAAGATTTTCAATGGTAAATATATTTTTAAGTTGATAGTGAAGTAATGCTTATGAATCATTCTAACTATTCCCTTTTTTAGATTAATATTTGAAGAAAAGTTTCATGCATGTGTGTACGTATATTTCAGCTAGTTACCTCTTTCTGTTTGTTTTAACACATCAATTATATATACATATATTCATCGTATACTCTAATTAGGGGCGCGTATATAGAAAGTCCACTTCACAAGGCACAAAACCGTACAGACTGAAATATCGTGGTGGCTGACATCGGGAAAGAAAGTTGTTGAAATATTTTGGTGCTAAGAATTCTACATTGTACTAAACATATCATTTTGAATAATTCAACCAACTTTTTCTAATCAATTGGTTCTCGACATTTCTCTAGATAAACCTATCTTCAGTGTTTATGCTGAAATATTCAAGCAAAGTTATAACCGACATAAAACAATCAGTTTTCTATTTTTAGCCATGTAATTCAACGATGATTTGAATCTATTCATGAAAAATTTATATAGTTTAAGCCAATAAGATAACTGTCATGTGACTGAACTCACTAACAATGATGGCATAGTTATACAAAACCAATTAATAAATATAAAAGGCAAAAACTGACAGTAAATAGAAAAAACACACTTCAATTTATATCTAGCTTACTTTGAACCGAGAATATAATGGATGTCTTTCCATACTTTGTGAGAATATAGGAATAAATTTCAATTTATTGCCTGCATATTGACGTTTATCAATTGGTTCACCTAATACACCAAAATTCTAAAAACAAACAATCACATTCCACTTCAATAGAATAATCCTACTTACCATGGTTATATTTTGCATAGTTTGACAAATATATTCAGTTCTGGTAAAAACCAGTAAACTGATGAAGCATAGAAATGACAAAAGAACTCTTGAACAATTAATCATTCTCATTGAATGCACTCTTAGTTAATTCGAGTACTAGCAGATATGTTTGATGAATTTGACCAATTCATCATTTCATTTATATACTAAAATTAAATGGTCGCTAATCAATGAATATGTATATATTTTTTTGAGTTAATAATATTCAATGCAATATCATGTACTCAATTCATCCTTGTAATATTTGAAAATTAATTATACGTCCATTTTTTCAAATTATCACATACAAGGCTAGCTAGTTAGTACCTTTAAACAACATGAAACTCTTTTTAAGAAACTCATTGAAATTAGTGTGTCCATAAAACTAGATGATGGAATTTGTTAAATTGACCATTGCAATTTTAATTTAAAGAAAACATCCTTGAATATTGAAATTCTAACTACTACCAACTAAAACTTCTACTACTATTTTAGTGTTTGATCAAGATTCGATTTCACTTCTCCGACAAGATTGACTTTCATGTTCAATAATACTGTGGTCATTTAAGTATTTACTGAGCGATTGGTCATCATTATGAATACACTTATTTGTATGAAATGTATGATAAACTTATCGTGGAACAGTTTCAAACTAGTCAATAACTTATGCGTCAAATAAGGCTCATTCTTATAAAGTTAATGATTTTTAATCATATAAACAATAAATACAACTGTTAAAAACATGTAAATTTTATGATTGCAATGTTTATTTTTAACAAATAGATAGGTTTGACATACTAAATGTATTCAGAAATGTAATCAACAAACATTGGACAGAACTGGAGATGGAAGCCCAGGACAGAGTTGGTTGGAGAAAACTGGTGGGACCCCCAATCGAGCATAGGCCGCCCACCAGTTTTCTCCAACCAACTCTGTCCTGGGCTTCCTTCTCCAGTTCTATCCAACGTTTGTTCATTCCTCTCATATCTTTCTCTATTTCTCGGCGTAATGTGTTCCTTGGCCTTCCTCTTTTCCTTTTAAATTGAGGGTTCCATGTGAGGGCTTGTCTTTTGACGCTTTTCGCATTGTGCGTCTTATCTACTTCCAACGCTTCTTCCTGATTTCCTCCTCCATTAGAATCTGATTTGTTCTCGCCCAAAGTACGTTGTTGCTGATGGTGTCTGGCCAACGAATACGAAGTATTTTGCGTAGACAACTGTTGATATATACTTGTATTTTATGGATGATGGCTTTGGTAGTTCTCCATGTTTCCACTCCATACAGTAGAACTGTCATGACATTTGTATTGAATATCCTGATTTTGGTTCTGGTTGAAAGTTGTTTGGAGTTCCAGATATTTTTCAACTGCAACACTCTAATAAGCTACTACGACGTATCACGATACGGTTATGGAGGTTGTTAAATTCCTTTGATTTCGTAAACCATCACTAGATATCTATTTGAATTTGACGGCCATTACGTGCTAGCGCGACTCAGTGGTGGACATGTTAAGCAATGACGAGCGAGACTAGAATTCCTTGATTTGATTCTGGTTTTCAAGGTTGTAGATGTGAGCTGCTCGTGGGTCGTATACTAGGATGAAACGGCAGTAAAGGGCTTCAAGACGTCTTATGATAGCCTACCAGTGAATGATCCATGATTTCAACAGAATATCGCGATATAATTGGAATGAGACAGTGAAATGATAATCATGTGCATGCATAATGTTATGTTATTAAGAAGCTAGTTGACAGAAGCCGGTAGAATTCAAGTCAACAAAACCGTAAAGCATTTAAATTCAAAGTCTAATGTTGTAATATTTAGAGGATATAAACCAAATGATAAACGAAACATAATTTTATCTAAACTAGCTACATATAATCATCGATTCTCAAAAAACCATTTTTATCACTTTAAAAAAGTTTGTGGATCCGATGCAGATGTGAAGGCGCTGACTGACAAAGCAAGGGCTGCATTTCTACAATTGGAGGTCATCTTGAACTCATAACAACTATTAACAAACACCAAAATTAGATGTTCTATACAAATGCCAAGACAATTTTACTGTACGGGACGGAATCTTGGAGAACTATCAAAGCCATTATCCAGAAGATTCAAGTATTCATTAACAGTTGTCTACGCAAAATATTCCGGAACCGTTGGCCAGACACCATCAGCAAAAACCAACTGTTGGAATAAACAAACCAGATTCCAGTGGAGGATAAAATCAGGAAGAAGCGGTTAAGCTGTGTTGGACACAAATTGAGGAAAGCAACCAAACCTCGTCACAAGACAAGACCTCACTCGGAATAATAACGGTCAAATGAAAAGAGGAAGACCAAGAAACATGTTATGCCGAGAAACGGAGACAGATATGAAAAGATTGATGAACAACTGGGTGGAAATAGTAAGGAAGGCTCGAAAGTGATGGTCGGCGGCCTATACTCCATTGGGGTTAAGAGCCGTAAGTAAGTGAGTAAGTAAGACTGAATAACAAACATGGATTTAGAAATTCGAATTTCAGTGCTATAAAAGAAATTTATCTAGATCAGGTGATAAACAACTTAGACTTCAAGAAGACAATATCACCTAACAATATTTAATGAAAAGAACATTTATTAGATATTATTCTCATCTAAATACTTTTTTCAGAATAAAATGAAATTCAGCTAAGGGATCGCTATCGAGTGAAATTCTTTTCAATCTATACATTTGTATAGCTTGTTTATAGGTTCTAAATTATAAACAAAATCATGGGGATATTTTCAAACTTAAAATCAGTAGAGATAAAATGTAACAATAATAGTAGTTTAGGGAAATACTAAAAACGACGATTAGACACAGTTCTATTTTACACGCAATCCAGACTCTATTGCGATAACAGCGAGAGATAGTTTATGAAGAAATATTGATTGATTTGGATGAGTTTTATAAAAGATGTTAAAATCAACCTGTGGATTAGCGACTGGATTAAAGTTGACTGAATTTTTAAAAATGGAACTCTGAAACGTTTTCCGTTCACCTTTGTAGAACAGTGCTGGAATATGTTCTTGTAACGAAGTTGAAAGTAAACACTGGCTATGGCCAATGTACCTTGCCCCGCATGAATAGGTTAACTGGTAGATATCCATGGAGGAGGACAGATGAGGAAGCTTATTCCGCGTGCAGACAGAAAATAAATTTTCGCTGGCGAATACCAGTCGTAGCCTTGTCGCATTGAATATTTTCTTGATTGTTGTAGATGACGGATTCTTCATCATATCTTAGGTTCGAGCACCTTTAAATTCCAGAGGCGCATAAAAATATCTGTTTGGACCTGATTTCTCGTTATAACTTTCTCTCATATTCTTCCCTGTGAAGCAGGCTTAGCAGCCATTGTCCGTTAACATTTTGCTCAGAAACTCACATTTTTCCTCAAAGTATTCCTTACTAGAGATCCTAAGTACTTGAAGTCAAATGAAGACAGCTCTTTCTGTTTAATAGAACCTTGATGTACATGTTGGTTAGTCTGCGCTATTCTATAGTTGTATTCTATAAGTGAACCACTTTAAAAATCTATTACTGTTCTTTTCAAGAAGCACGTCGAAAAGTAAATTAGAACGATTTACTTCATTTTCTAACGTGAAATATAGGAAAAGTCGGTAAATAGTAGGAAAATGACAATTGAAGTCGACATTCTCATCGCATAAGTTGAATATATTGTCCACTATCCCCTCCATTATGTTGTAACCAGAATGATATTCTTGAACTAATATGTAACTAATGTTATCCCACATGGTAATTACGTAGTCACTTATATAACATGACTTATCCTAGAGTCTTCAGTTCACAAACAGCCACATTTGTAATGTGTTTAGAATGTATACTATTTCTAGAAGCAAATATTTCGATTCATTAAATAAATCCTGTTGAGATATTTAAAAATTGGTTGAGCAATTGGCTTTTCATCAGAGCTCTATACTAATAATATGGGTTTTACACATGAGTAGAAAGTTGATATCAGTTGGAAGACGATGACTACATTGAACTATGTGATAATCGGTTTGTGGCTTACAGCGGAAACAATCAATAGAAACGAGTTAAAACCAACCGCCATCGTGCAAATTAGTGGCTATTTTAACTCTATAGTTAATTGGAACCAGATGGTGTTTCAAGGAAAAAGATCTGGATTTAAGTCGAACAGTGAACATCATATCTGAGAAGCGGGAACATCCATCGAAAGACAAGTTCCCAGTATGAATGAACGTGAGTCCTTAACTCAACTAACCTAATGCTAATATCAATGTGATCCGCACAAGATGCACGTATACGAAGGTGACTAATCGATCACGGTGGTAAACATCAATGGAAAGATTCAAATAACCAACACAAATTTGTGAATAAGACGTCACTCTATTTCACACGAAAGTGACCATCTAAAATCAATAACTAAATGCATAGCTCAATAATATTTGAAGTGGACGATACTGTGTTCGCATCCTAGAGTCAATATCAAGTATGCGATGTAGGTATATTCAAACAACAAGTCTTAAGTAGGACGATACTTGGACCATGAATCCCACTACTAGCCACTATCACATATCATTTAAATATTACCTTTCTAATCATATGTAAAGTGTATACTATCAGTGTATTGTCCTGATAAAGGATTATTTGAGAAACAAGTATTTCTTCATTCAATTTGTCGTTTTAGAGCATAAATTTGTCAGAGATTTATTTGTATTATTTATATTTCATGTTCTTAAACTAGTTGAATAAACTAGATCTTTTCATTACTAATGAATTTCGCTGTGTATCATTTTAATTCATTAAAACAGTTCTATCTTTATTCTAGAATACAGGTTAATCAGAAGAATATTTACAAAAGCAAGAATTATCAAAGTTTATTCTCCTTTTTTTACATTAAAACAATATTTCATATGGAATACATTATATAACTTAAAAGAAACCAAATTATTTTATGTGGTACAGATTTTAAATGTACAATTGATACAATTTTCCAGGGATGTAAAGAGAAATGAAAGTTTTCGTTGAATAGTAGTTAGTATCTTTCACTTATTCATGCTTAAAACGATTTGTAAGTCAGCAAGCTATTATATCAACGAGAGTTTATATAAAACTATTGTTAACCTAAATACTAGTGCTGTTAATAATATACTGTTGGTCATCTTAAGGTACACGTGGCCTATCAAGAATTTTTCAAGCTACTCTGTCATGGACTCTCCTTTCCCGTTGTTCTTATGTGTTATTCATAGTCTTGATATTTGTTATCAGTTTCCGGTCCACTTGCTTTTTTGATCTGTCTCTGTTTTAGCTTTGAGTTAGTGCTTACTTTGTAATACAGTTTGGTGATTTCAGTGAATTTTAACATATCTAATTCAGGTTCCTTGTACTCATTCTCTTCCCAAATGGAAGCTCAGTAGTCCTCTTCAACAATAGGGTTATTTCGGATAGTTTCTAGCCAACGCATCTGGAGTATCTTGAAGAGACAATTTTTTTGTAAATACCTGCACATTTTTGATGATGGTTGTGATAGTGCTTCAATTTCCTGCTTCGTTCAATGAAACTGTAACAGTGTTAGTGCTGAAAAGTTTAATTCAGTTTGAAATATTCCTTAGTTGTGGAGATGGTCTCCTTGTTTTATCATTACATGTCAAAACATTTACACCACATCCTCCATATTTAAAGAGGATGCTTCTCACGTATGTAAAAAAGTCTACTTCATTCGGAGTAAATCCTTCATATATTATTTAGTTAATATTATGTTGTATTCTATAATCTTTATCTTTTTCTTATGATTACCGAAGCCTACTACAGGAACCAATACAATACTAGGTGTTCTGATCTTGATTTACTTCTGTGCATGGGGTAGAAATCCCATGCCATCCACAAAGTTCAAATCGTCCAGCTACGTGAAAGATGTTCACTGTTCTCAGAGCTTTTCTTCTCATGTAGAGAACTATATAGTCCACTTAACAGCAGGAAAAGAAGAGAGAAGGCGTGAGTAGACAACCCCATTAAAAGCCATTTTTAGGTAGATTGTTCTAGTCAGTTGCAGGAGTCGTCAGTTCAGTAAATTAAAACAGTTCCCTGTGATAATGACAGTTTTCTCAGGTCCCATCCGGTCCTCCCGTCAACGCTGTCCCATTTCAATTGATTTTTCATCGCCAATCCATAGTGTATGACCTATCTTTCAGAATCCCAGTTGATATATCACCGCTTTTAGTCGCTACCTCTTCCATACATTTGAATTTTTATTGATGCAGATGTGATCAGTCTTGTGCCCTAGAGTCTGACCCATCTAGCTTTAGGTATACTTCTGTTGTAGTAGATACTCATGTTATTTCAAGCTTACCACCAACCTTTCTCCTATATCCGAGCATGGGGCAGGCGTTAACCCTAGAAGTGCTCCAGGAGGATTGTGTTATTTTTGGTCATCAAGTTTTATTTCACCTATTAGAACAAACTCGTTATCACACTGACTAAATTGTTGAGTGAAAAAAAGTTTTTATCGATTAAAAATTTCCCAATAACTATTGTCAACGTAACTTCTTATTCTAAGATATGACTAAGAACATCCACTTCAGTGAAATCGTGCGATTATACCTAATTTCTCAGCATAAACGTCATAATACAACTTTAATACTCAAATACAACTAATAACTGGTACTGGTGTCAGTCAGTTGCAACGTAGAACTTCGTACGTATGTACATAAGTTCATGTTGCCATACCATATTAGCACAGAGACACAAATGTCAAATCAAATCACATAGTGATAAAGATAGTAGAGGTATTAATGGTAATGAAGAAGACAAGGGTTTGAAGATATTATTCAAGAAGTATAATTCGGTGAAACAAGTTCAGAAAAACAAAGGTATAGGTGCTGACAAATTCAGAAGATTAGGATTTGAGAGAGCTCAAAGAATGGATGCACTTGCGCCATTGTAAACGATTTTGAGCTATGTCGTTCAACCGTTGGTGACTTTCGTCTTGCGGATCCCAACCAGATTGTCGACACTTACCAATATGACTCAGTCCACTTGTCAGTGACTTCATGGATTTCTGCCATGTTTTGGTCTAGCCGCCCCTAGCTTTCTCCCAACCTACTCCTACACCACAAAACGTAGCTCGTCGAGGCAGTCGGTGGTTAGGCATACGTAACACATGTCCCAACCACCTCAACCGATGAAGGTTCAATACTTCATCTACCGATCTGCTATCCTTACCTAGTACTCGTTCCCCAACGACAGCATTGCTTACTCGGTTGTCCCACGATAATTGGTACTGGTGAGGAGATTGTATGAAGTTGTATCATTTGCAATCTAGACACTACTCACATTCATGATTTATTATGTAGTTCTGTTTAAATTACATGGAATACCAACTGAAAGGTTTGTCAGATTGACGCCTGATCTTCTCTTCTAAACCCCTTTATTAAACCCAAACTGAATATAAACTATAAGAAGAAGAAAACGTAGCGGAATGCGTAAAGAACGCTTCACACTGAGGTTGGTTTATTCACAGAAAATCGAGAGTAATAATGGTCTTGCATCTAACTTCAGGTTTCTGGAAATTTCCGAAACCTTTTTTCAAAATATAGCATTGGTATAAGTGACTATTCACTCGAATTCAGTGCACTTGTTTCTCCACTTTCTAGGCACTAGTCGACGTTCACTGCATTAAGAGTTTGCGATTGTTTTCTATGCCTCTGTAGATTTTTCCTAGGTATGTTTTAGCACCCTCCGACCTATTCGACATATTTACTTAGAGGAATACCTGTTTTCAAAATGTTTTTCCAAGTTATTGTTCCCCGTATTTTTGAAAAAATCCATACCACCATTTACAAAATAATCAATACGAAAATAGTTACTTTCATTTAATTTTATTCATTGCGGGGTTGTTGTGAAGATTGTTAAGTTTTATTTGTAACCATGAATCGATCAATGTTAGACCGCCATTAGAAACCTGGAAGCACTGAGGGATGCAGGAGTCGTGGGTGCGCACCGCTGATGAGTCCCATACCAGGACGAAACGGCCGTCCAGTGCTTCTAGGATTCTAATGGTGGTCTAAAATTGATCGATTCATGGTTACAAATAATAATTTTATTCAGTTTGGGTGCACACTATTGTTGTTTACCGACAAAAGATCTTGTTTATGATTATGCTTGCAATGTAATGCTGTTGTTCATAAACAGATTTGTTCATTTCACATTAATTATATCTACCATTCAAACCACACTTTGCAGACTAAGGAAAGAAATCAGAAGACCGGATAGGACAAACAATTTATTTGAAGGAGACACTTATAGGAAAAAGTCAACTTGCAAAACAAGCGTATTCTAAGCTATCTTCTTCTGCAAGTCCTCTATTTCTGAATACACCCAGAGTGTCCTGTAAGTTTTTATTCAATACTTCTCTCTCGGGCTGTAACTTCAGGCTGATATCTAGCTGCAGTCCTATTGCATACTACTTATCAGCCCTGTTGTGAGTAGAACATACTGTACTAGTAATCGGATTATTGGTAGAAACTAGTGTTTTTAGTTTATTTCCCTACATTGGTGATCTAAAAAATTTAGAACAGTTTAAGTACATTTAGTAGCTTGAAATATTACAACTTTGATATATTTCCAAGTCTTTTTTCACGTGACTACAGAACAGAATACAAATTGTTAAGTTTCAGAGACTAGTTAGGATAAGTGACTTGAAATTTCAACTTATACGAGAGACTAAAAGTCGTGAGTTCGATTTCCGCTAGCAAGGTAATGAATGGGCATTGCTGATGAGTCTCATACTATGACGAAACGGCCGTCCAGTACTTGAAGTTTTTCAGTAATGCTCTAACATTGACATACATTTAATAGCTTGAAATACTACAACTGTAATGTATTTTCAAGCCTTTTTATAGGACTGCAGAATAGAATTATTAGGTTTCAGAGACAAGTTAAGATGAATGACTTTAATTTTCATCTTATAAGCGAAACTGAAACTCTTGAGTTCGATTCCCGCTGGTGAGGTGAGGAACACTCATTGCTGATAAGTCTCATACTAGGATGAAACCGCCGTCCAGCACTTCATACTTTTCAGTAATGATCTAACATTAGTCGATTAGTAATTTCGACTAAACTTAACGATCTCCACGACTCTATAATAAACTTGATTTTCTGAATAAAAGCATATTGTATATGACCACTATGGTTGATAAAGTGAGTCGAATAAAACTTGAGTTGGTGCAATATTTTAAACTCCTTACTTTCTGAACTATGCCCTACAATTATTAAACTTAACCTTTGTTAACCGTAAAACATCTACTGTAAAGTTAATTATCATGTGCACTTATATATCGAGCCCACATGGCCTATTTTAGCTTTCGGACAAGCCAGTTAAATGATTGTTCATAATTCACTCGTATTTCGATCTCGTCAATGATCCTCTTATAATTTTGTCTGCTTTTATTTGTGTGTATGCGCACATTACTTACTTTGCTTATCACATGTCTAACTTATTTTTGTCTGACTGCAAGTAGTTAGTTATGTCACATCAAATAGATTCGGCACATTTGAATTCTCCTCTTCACTGTGTTTTACTTCGTTTTTAGGCTTTTCGTTACTGTCTGTCTGTTATGCATATGTATGATATTAGACAATAGGTTTATTTCATTTGTGTAATGTAGGCGTCCGTCCAAAAAGTAGTAATATTCCCGACCACTGACTTTGTACTGGCTTCGACTGTTTTATAGTTACAGATGAGATATTTTCAATAAAACCAGTCAATATATTTAGAAACATTTACTATTGATATCGGATTCGTTGGCCAGACACCATCAGTAACAACGTACTGTGGGAGAGAACAAACCAGATTCCAGTGTAGGAGGAAAACAGGAAGAATCGGTGGAAGTGGATAGGACACACACTACGAAAAGCAGCTAACTGCGTCACAAGACAAGCCCTCACATGGAACCCTCAAGGCAAAAGGAAAAAAGGAAGGCCAAGGAACACATTACACCGAGAAATAGAGAAAGACATGAGAAGAATGAACAAACATTGGACAGAACTGGAAAGGGAAGCCCAGGACAGAGTTGGTTAGAGAAAACTGGTGGGCGGCCTATGTTCGATTGGGGGTAACAGGCGTAAGTAAGTAAGTAACTATTGATAGCATTTCAATAGGCGTAAGGAATGCTTATTTTTTCTGACATTAGAGAGAAATTGTAAGTAGATATTAATTATAATTTGGGTACATGATGTTAAACCTGACACACTTTCTTCTGACTACCATATATTAGAAAATTCTTAGTTCAAGCAAATAAAACACAGATTATTTAGTTTTTTTATTTAATTTTACGCAAAATCTTGTGTCAGTTGGATAATATTCAGAGAAATATGATGTACCAAGTTCAAACTGTTCCAACACTTCATATGTGAAAAACTTTGAATTTTCTGCTTTCCTAATTTCACAGTGTCACAGTTTAAATCGCAAACTAATTTTAGATATTCTACCATTTAAAACATTAACACCATTGGATTCTGGATTCGTAGTTTACAGACTCAATGTTCACGAGCAGAACTAAAGTTCTTGGGTTTGATTCTAAAGTGGGGAGTCATGGACCTGCACTCTGGAGGACTCCTATACTCGAAAAAATGATCATCTAGTGTTTCTAAGTTTTCAGTGACAATTTAGCCAAGATCTTTTCATGATTTCAACTGTTAAAATACTATAAGCATTACAAATCTGCTGTACTAATGATTTCAGATTTGTCAGTTAGTCATATTAAATGGTCGCATTTATAAATGTTTCAAATTAACAAATGGACAGCAACATTATAAATGTGAATGTAGATTTTGATTTCTACACTTTGGAGTTACATTACTAACTTGCTTGCTTACGCCTGTTACCCCTGACGGAGCATAAGCCGCCAACTAGCGAATTATTTTACCTGGTTAGCGTTTTTTGATGATTTGGATCTCTTCAGGATGGAGTCGCTAACCCCATGCCCAATGTTGCTTCTTTATCCAGCCTTAGGACCAGGAGTAACCTCAACAGTACTCCAGGCGGAGTTAACTACATCATTTGCTTAATAAATAAAAATAATTTTAATCAAAATTTTACTTTCAATCTTCCATACTACTGTTAAATGTAATCAGTAGAAGATAATGGTCAGTCAAATTTTTTTTTATCATCAATCAAACAAATAAAAATTTTGAAAATTAAACAAAGCGCTTATCAAATTCTTGTTTTTTAATCAATATTCAATAGCTAATCAATATCCATTCGTTATGAATTCAATCACCAATACACCGGTAAATTTGAATTTTGTAAAATGTGATGCAACATATTTATTGTAATGGTTCTGTTACACGAGCTGCAAACAATGGAAGTTTTAATGTTTTATCATAGATAAAACAAATAAATGGATGTAATACATGAAACTCAATTGGATTTTTATATGAATGTAATGGAATAAACATTGCATTTGCTACAGATCCAGCTTCAATTCCAGTCTCATCTACGCGAATAACATTTTTCTGTTGAAAAGAAGTAACATGCATTCGCCATTGATTTGTTATACCTGAAAAACAAAAGAAAATATTTGAGAAAAAATATTATTTTATGAAAATATTTGATCATTAGTGGATTTAAATAACTTTGCCTGTAGCCCTTCTGGGGTTACTGCCGGTTCCAAGACTGAATAAAGGAGCAGGGGTTGGACATGAGGTCAATGACGTCATCTCATAAAAAAATTAACTCTGTTAAAAAAACGCTAAGTAGATTGAAATTTTAAGGAAAAAAAGGGTTTTAAGAAAATAGGGTTACTAAATGAAACGGTATCAATTAAGAACAAATTATAAAATACATCTCATGTTATGTTCAAGTCTCAAGTGTAAGCATGTTAACTCTCCTGGAGCATAGACAGCTTACCAGGATTCTCCAACAATCATGTTATGATGCATATTTTAATAATTTCAGTGTTTACTTTTGAGAAGTCTGTTAAATGAAAGCTTGATCTGGTTTCATAGTCGTCTCCAACCATCCCAGAGAGCAAGTCTAACACATGAGGAAGGGAGTTAAATGCGAAAACAAAGCTTTACACTGTGGTTGACTTATTTACAAACAATCGAGAGCATTTATGATTTAACATATAACCTTGGGTTTATAGAAGTTTCTGAAACCCTGCAAAATATATTACTGGTATATATATATATATATATATATATATATATATATATATATATATATATTACTGATTGTCCAGTCGAATTCACTACATGTGATCTTTCGCTTTCTAGGCGCCGGTCGACGCTGATTATATAAAGTGTTTGATGGATGGAATGAATTTGAAATAGGGCTCACAATTACAGTGGCCCGTGATGACTCCGATATTTAGGAATAGTCAAATATGATATGAAATAAATCTCCTCTTCAGTTCCTCTATATCATGCTTAGGGAAACCCTGTTTGTGAGACAGATACTGATTCTGTGTGATGAGTTTATTTTAAGCAATCCTTCGTGCGTTTATTGAAGCATACAGATGAGAATGAAAAGCATGTAGGCAGAACAAATCGAAATGGAGAAGGCGAACGAGCCAAATTCCATCCTCTGAAGCATGATTAGGCATTTACAGTCAGACAAAAGTAAGCCAGACCTGTAAGAAACGAAGTAAGCGGTGCACGCACACTCGAATAGAAATGACCAAGATAAAAGTGAATAGTTGACAAGGTCAAAAGACGAGTGAGTAGTAACTCGAGTAGAATAGATCAGTTAATTTGTCCGAAGGTTGAAACAATGTCTGTGGGCTCGACGTAAAAGTACCCGCACCGCCAGTGTTTGTAATCATTTTCTGGGCTACCATAGACCTTTCCGAGGGATACTACTAATAAACTTCATGTTTACATTTTAGGTTGTAGAAATCAGTGATACACAGTATGATATAACTTATTTGATTAATGAAATTATCGATATTACACTATGATGAGATAAAATTTTCTTGATTGATTTAAAATTCTACTGATTTTAATAACAATAATCGGTCATAGAATTTCACACGACTTCTTACGACCCCTTTACATATATTACTTCATACAGTTTACTTCAGATTCATGTCTTCATTTTCTTTTGTTGTTTTAAACAAATCAAAGTATAATAAATTGAATATTGAATGTTCAAATAATTAACCTGAAAAATCAGCTTTCAGTGGATTGAAAATATCATGAATTCCAAGTTGTTTAAGTGTTTTCTCAAGATCTACCAATGTTTCTAATTTGAATTTGGGGAGTTTCAACGAAACTTGTTCATTCTTTAACTTTTGAATATAATTTTCTAGTAAGTTATTTTGAATAAGAAATAGTGATGTGTAATTTGCATTCCATTTGTCTTTTGGTAATATTACAATAAATGTAAATCTTGTATTCTATAAAAATTAAAATTAAAAAAACAAAAATTCAAAATTCTGATGCAATAATCAATTACAAAAATGATGTGCTCACCAATCGATATGCTTAAATTCTATTACGAGTTCACGTTGGTCGGTAAACGGAACGAACATCAACGATACAGTGAAACGATAGGCTATGCTAATCCGTTTGTCCCAGGCCCTGATAACTAGATCAAGATGTCTTGATTAAGTAAAGAGAATGTATTCTACAAACACCCAGAAAATACGAGGATCTATGCACACAAATCAAGTTTATTTATACAATCATAGGAATGCCCTTGATGAGAGCCACAAAATAGCTTATTAAAATAATCCATCAACCAATGATAGTCAAGGATTTTCCGATTGGGCAATGTGAGTTGTAGGTCAACTATGCGTCTCTTTGTGCCAAATCATAGAAATTCAAATTTTCAGAAATAAATTACACAATTAGGACCTTTTCCAAAGGAGTTTTAGGGATCTAACGTCCCCAACAAAAACAGAATTTTTATTTGATGAAAACGTCTATATGATCCGTGTACAGAATTCTGATCTTGAAAATTGTCCACCATCTTCACTAAAGCTAAGAAAGTTCCATATATGTACAAAATCTATTTCTAATCAGCTGTATTGTGTGTATTTATTATTCATCGCTTCATGTCTCAATTTCTTGATGTTAAAAACAGTGATAGAACTATTAATATATCAAAACATTTGATTAAAGCATTATTAACTTCCTATGAAATGCATTTGTTTGGTAAACAGAGTTCCCTTTTTTTATTTTGAAAATTAAAGATTAGCACAGAATAATTTGAACTCATTTTTATTTCGTTTAGTTCTCTCCATCAGTCAGTCAGTCAGTCAGTCAGTCAGACAGTTGCAACGTAGAACTTCGTACGTATATACATAAGTTCAGGTTGCCATACCACATTAGCACAAAGACGCAAATATCAAATCAAATCCCATAGTCTTAAAGATGGTAGAGGTATTAATGGTGATAAAGAAGACTAGGGTTTGAAGATATTATTCAAGGAAGTACAATTCAGTGAGATAAGGTTAGAAAGACAAAAGTAGAGGTGCCGACGATTCCAGAAGATTAGGATTTGAGAGAGCACACCAAATAGATGCATTTGCGCCATTGCAAACGATCTTGAGCCATGTCGTTCAAGGTCTCTAACCATTGGTGACTTTCGTCTCGCGGACCCCAACCAGGTAGTATACATCTACCAACATGACTCAGTCCACCTGTCACTGACTTCATGGATTTCTGCCATGTTTTGGTTTGGCCACCCCTAACTTTCTTTCAACCTACTCCTACACCACAAAACATAGCTTGTCGAGGCAGTTGGAGGTTAGGCATTCGTAACACATGTCCCAACCACCTCAACTGATGACGTTTCACCACTTCATCTGTTGATCTGCCATCCTTACCTAGCACCCGTTTCCTAACGACAGCATTGCTTACTCGGTTGTCCCACGGTATACGAGCAATGCTTCTTCCACGGTGTGGGCAGCCGTGAAGTGATAACCGCCCTCATACCCGTAACAGCACACAAGACCAAATTGGTCAAAATCAAATCCTTCCTACACCCCCTAATACGTCTCTTATCTCCACGACTAACTCTTCTCTCCATCAGCTTGCAGACAACCTAAAATGTTTTAAATCAAAATTATCATGGAAATTCATATACTCATAAATATGATGGTGACTCGAGTAATGTATGATGATGTTGTAAAGTATTCAATAAAGTTTATCAGGTCATAAAAAATATGTTACAGATATGTGAAGTAAGAGAGGGAAAGTTCCAGGATATCGAACTAGTGATCAGAAATCCAGCCGTTAACGAACTTTAGATGACTGTGTAACGAAGTAAAAGGAGTTCAAATCAGTCAGTTAGAACCCAAATTGTGAACTTGAGTTCACAGTGCATAAGAAAGGGAGTGAAAATAAAAGATGATGTAACAGAATGAATATAAAAAAAGGTATATTACTTTTTTCATTTAGAGTTATGGAGATCGTTGTTTTTATACAATGAACTCATGAATCAATCATTGTTAGACTACTATTGGATACCTAGAAGCATTGGACGAGTTCCATACCAGAACGAAACGGCAATCCAGTGTTTCCAGGATTCTAATGGTGGCCTAACAATAATTGATTCATGATTTCAAAGGCATGTCACTGTTTCCTTATGAACATATAAATTTGACTTCAGATAGCTATTATTTCTATTATTCTGAAACAATCTTTTTTTTACTCCCCACTCATTATTGATTTGCTCTGGTTTAACATGAGCAGGATTTTATGACACCTATATTCTCGTTTCAATAAATAAAAAAGCATAATTTATTGAACTGTCTATCTGAATATTTATAAAAATAGACAATTTACGGTTGTGTAGTTTATACTACTTAAAAACTATAAGTATAGTTTATTTTTACACATTTGAAATTATGAATCGATCAAAGTTAGACCACCATTAGAAACCTGGAAGCACTGGACGGCCGTTAAAAATCTTCACAATCCCGTAATGTGATTACATGTGCACGCTAGTGACTAGCTCCGTGAGGAATCTTCTTCGAGTTCTACTGGGAAATTGTGACCAGTAAAGTTCAACCTGTTAGGGTGTAGACAGAAACTACCGAAGACAGTGTATGAGGTTGCACAACTCCGTGAATTAATCGAAGTTAGACATTAACAGTATTGGATACCAGCTCAGTGGTCCAGAGGTTAGGAGTTCACGCGCAAGACCGAAGGTCCTGGGTTCGAATCCTGTGGATGTCAGGAGTCGTGGATGCGCACTGCTGATGAGGTACATACCAGGACGAAACGGTTGTCCAGTGCTTCTGCGTTTCTAATGCTAGTCTAACTTTGATCGATTCATGATTTCAAATGTGCAACCTAACAATCTTCACAACCGTGTAATGCAATTTATTTTTGGTCACACAATAATAAAAACCGAATTATTGTAAATTATCTTATTCTAATAAGTATATAGAATACTGGAAATAAAATAAAATCAATAAGAATTATATAAAAGCGTTGAATTTGTACAATTTTATTTTTTTTTTTCTAACCTTAAATGATTTACTAATCATTTCAAATCCTTCTGAATTAAAATCCGCATAGTCTAACTCTTCTTCACTGGACATTATTGGTACATAAATTTGACGATCGGATGATACTGAGAAAGTTGAATTTTCTGTGAACATTTCTATGAAAGGTACTTCCCATACATCTAAAGTAATTGAGAATTGATTAGAGTATAATCAAGAGAAATGTAGTATTGTACCAGTTTTCATAAAGTAAACAGTAATTTCACTAAAATCGTTAACCTAATTGATACATATATATATCGGTATGATTTGAAAATAATTTAAGTTACAGTCTGATTTTAACTGAATAAGTTTTAAAAACTAGGGAGTAATGGACAAATGTTCCATTCAAGTATGTGACTTTCTCAGAAAATAATATTCAAGATGATTTTAAAATATTTTGAATCATTTGGAGTTAAACATGTACTTAGTGAGATTGGTGGTCGTGGGATTGCTTGTAGGTGAGATTTTAGCTGGCTACTAGGGAAGAGTTGAATACCGTGATGAAAAAGCTGTGAGATATACACCGATTTTCAGTAAGTCTCTTGTTAAGACATATTCATAATGAGAACGATAAAAATTCAATGATTTTTACAAAACCTTTGAATAAGAGTAAGGAAATGTTAGATAGATAAGACAAATAGTATCAATCTTGAAAATATCATGAGATTCATTTTGAAAAACCGACTCACTACTAGAAGTAATAAACGTCATTATTAAGGAAACCTACTTCTACAAGGTTATAAATAAACAATATTTAACAGTCATATACTAAGAAGCAACAGCTGTTCAATAATTCTTGGTTTTCGATAGCAATTCAGTTAGATTAAGTCTGTGATGATAACTATAAAGGAATGCTTGCTTGACATCAATCAAGATCACTAAACATTTCGAATATATACAGAGACATCTATCTTTCGATACGGTCTAAGTTAGGTACTTGTGAACACTAGACTATGTCTATATTCTCATGACGGAAGTTAATGCTGGTATCAAAATTTGAGTGAATAGATTAATTTAAAAAATGTCATGGATATTATTGAAAAGAATACTTTGTTGAAAAATTCCTGTATTTATTATCTATCTTCATTTCATTTGAAATCAACTATTTTAAACATTGAATTACAGACTCAGGTTTCAGGATAAGTGATTCACCCTCTTACATAAAATTTTGTACCTCTTACTTCAGGCAATGAACGAAACTGTTTATTCATAATGTATAACAGAAATCAGCTTTATCAGTAATAGAAAATTCATTTATTAAACTCAATGCACCATACTTTACTTTGTATTTATTTACACCTGTTACCCCCCAATGGATTATAGGCCGCCAAACAGCATTCCCAGCCCTACTCTGTCCTAGTCCTTCCTTTCTAATTCTGTCAAATTGTTGCTAATTCTTCGCACATCTTTCTTCATTTTTAGGCGTAATGTGTTCCTTGGCCTTCCACTTTTCCGCTGGACCTGAGGATACCATGTGAGGGCCTTTGTTATGACTCAGTTGGCTG
Source organism: Schistosoma turkestanicum (assembly GCA_944470395.2). Classification (NCBI taxonomy): domain Eukaryota; kingdom Metazoa; phylum Platyhelminthes; class Trematoda; order Strigeidida; family Schistosomatidae; genus Schistosoma; species Schistosoma turkestanicum. Next base: position 36,410,704 of record OX103974.1, on the reverse strand, counting down.
ATTTCCTCAACGTGTGCCTATCCATTTCCATCATTTCTTCCTGATTTCCTCCTCCACTGGAATCTGGTTTGTTCTCTCCCACTTTAGGTTGTTGGTAATAATGTCTGGTCAGTGGATCCGAAGTATTTTGTATAGACAACTGTTAATGTACACTTAGATCTTCTGGATAATTGATTGGGTGGTTTTCCAAATTCCCACTCCATACAGTAGAACTGTGTTCACATTTGTATTGAAAATTCTGATTTTGGTGTTGCGATAGAAGAGCCAGGTCATCTGCGAAGTCTAGATAGCCCAGCTGCATCATAGTTGTCCAGTGTCTCCATGCTTCGCCCCATATATTGACGTCTTCATAATCCAGTAATACCATCAGGAGAAAGGGAAAGGGTGAGAGTAAGCAACCTTGCCTCACACCGGTCTTCACCTCGAAAGAGTCTGTCAGCTGACCTCCGTGCTCGATTTCGCAGTTGAATCCATCATAAGAATTCCTTATGGTGTTGACCATCTTCTCAGGTAGGCCGTAGTGTCGAAAAAGCCCTCCTAGTGTTTTCTTATCCATGCTATCAAATGCTTTCTCATAGTTGATGAAGCTGATGTAGAGTGATGAATTCCATTCAATGGATTGTTCAACGATGATCCGAAATGCTGCAGTCTGGTCAGAACACGATCGACCCTTACGGAAATCAGCCTGTTGATCTCGAATTTGTGCGTCTCACTGCATCATAGATATATTTATATAACGGAAAAATGATAAATATGAAAAACCATGCTAGAAAATTTGGTTTATCTGTTAAATTAGATTTGAATTCGCTCATTAATTATGGAAGTTCAATATTTTGATGAACAATCCATCACTTCACTCATTTATCTACAATGAGAGATCTGTTTAATGAAAATTTATCTCGAATTCACGTTATTGACTTCAGACATTTTCTCAGTTTCATTTTGTAAATTTGAATGTTTACGAGCTTTAAAACAACCATTTGTAATCTTATTGACGCTAGTAATATTGACAGTATGAAACACTGAATTATCTTTTTCAGAAAAATTCATGATATATCTGTTAATGAACATGATAGACTTAAATCGAATTCAAGCTTTTATTGTATCTACTGAGCACGTAATTCATAATCAAATCATTTAAAATATTCTTCGTTATCATGAATCGATCCATGTTAGACTACCATTACAAATCTGTAAGCACTGGACGGATATTTCGTCCTAATATGGGACGAATCCCGCAAGCAGGATTTGGACCTAGAACCTTCGGTCTCGCCTTAACCTTCAGACTACTAAGTTTAAATTCAGTCAGTCCATAATAATACACTACCTCATCCATTTTCTTCGGTGGGTAACTGAGTCACACCCACGATCATAGTGCTAGTCTAGCACGGATCGAGTCATGATTTCAGTGAACTTCAGTAGTTTCCACAACCGTATGATATAATCTCCATATTAGTTTATATTAAAAACAGAAATTCTATTACACAATTATTATTTACCTTTAAAATAGAAAACACTGAATAAACTCAATAACGCATTCGGTGGTATATCTTGTGGATGATTGAAAAATTGTGGTATTAAATTGTTTGTTTTATCGGCAATCCATTTATTGATTAGTTTCATGACGGTCAATTGATCAGCAAAGTTTACCTTTTCATACAAACAAACAAACAGAAGTGAGAAATAAATTTAAAAATAAGTCCAGGAGGTAGTAATTTACATTGTTATTAACGACATGATTTATTTTGATTTTTAAAACTCAATTATTGTTCATAAGTTGTTCACTGAAATCCACGACTGCCACATTACATCATAAATCAGCTTGAATTAAATATGTGGGATATGAAGTAAACATTTTTCGGTCTAAATTCATCATTATTTGTTAAGTAAATTCAACGTTCTTAATCTTATTTATATTTTTTCGGTAAATAACGTTCATCGTTTGGGAATATTGAATTAGTATAAAATGACCAGCAGTTCAGTCTTAACTGATTACGACCTTTTATTCGCTTCCTTCTCACTTATGACGCAGCTCTGTTCTTACTGTGATTTCTTAATCGTGTCTATTTGTGGTCAAGATTTTATTGTGACTCATTAGCAAACGTGTAAATTTAGAACAAGGCTGGGGAGTTTTCTGTGCTGGATGTTTTGATTGTGGAAATTTCATTGTTCTTTTGAACAACATTATCAGCATAAGTATTGAAGCATTTGAAAGCTCCACAATCAAAACATCCAGTTCAGATAACGAAACACTGTCACAATCATCTACCTGAGCTACGAAGTTTCTCCATCATCTCAAGGCTGGTGAGATTGTTGAATTTCATTGAAATCACAAACCGACTAACCACTGAAAACCTAGAATCACTGAACTGCCATTTTGTTATTCGTAATTTGATTGAGAAAACTGTACAATTTTAAGTCTTCATAAGTTGTGTTATGTTTTGTTTTAAATATCGAGTGAGAATGCATGGGAAAAGGACAGTACTATTAACGATCAATATTTGTTAAGCATTATTCTCGGCTGTTATTCCGAAAGTTATTGATACTAGATAGACTGACAGTCTGCGCAAATTAATCGATGCCCAGACTAGATATATACGACAGCATCCCTATTTTACTACCTGATCACATGAGCCCTAAACATAACAAAAAATATCCGTTTTTTCCTTACATATGAATTGATCAAGTTTAGACAGTGGTGTTACCAGAGCCTAGGTAATTGCAGAAGACAAGTAGAAATGTTTCATTACACAGAAAACTTTTAAGTTTTCCGTTTTATTGTTTCACTCTTGAAAAATAATTCCTAACACTGAAATTATCAATCAGTCATCGTTAGACCACCATTAGAAACCTGGAAGCACTAAACGGCCGTTTCGTCCTGGTATGGGACTCATTATCAGCGCGCATCCACGACTTCTGCTCCTCGCAGGATTCGAACCCAAGACCTTCGGTATTGTGCGCGAACGCCTAACCATCGGACCACTGGGCTTGTTCGAATCCTGCGAGGAGCAGGAGTCTTGGATGCGCACTGCTTATGAGTCCCATACCAGGACGAAACGGCCGTTTAGTGCTTCCAGGTTTCTAATGGTGGTCTAACAATGATCGATTGATGATCTCAAATGTGTAAAAACACAAACCTCCAAAAATTCTGCCCAAAAACCTAGAAATCACTGTATGAACATTTTTATGAAACATTTTGATTCTTTTCCTATTGACATATTCATTCCATACAATGAATAATCAGAACCTAAAATGTTTCTTATTGAATAATTTCAACTGTAAATCAATAATCACAAATTTAAACAAATTCAAATAGTTTACAAATACAAATTCTTCAGTGATCAAGATACTTGAATTAAAATATTTTCAAATTTCAACTTGTAATCTTTACTTGTTTTTGTATTGGTTTTATGTTTACAGGGAATCCTCAATAATCTTATTAAATAACTTACTCGATGTATAACTTCGCTGAAATGTTTCGACAGCAGATGTTCAAACTCTTCATTAATTTTCAATTCATCACTCGCATATATTCCATTAGCCAATGTAATGACTTGGGTCATTTGATCGTCAATAGATGTCATTTCACCAGATAATGATTCTAATGTTGATTTATATAATTGTACCGCATCTGATGAAAGGCTTTTCCAATTGTTATGATGATAGTTATCTTTGCCAAGAATTGCATTACCGATTTGAATGGATGTATTCATTCTAGGTCCACCGGAACCTAACAGAGTGCATAACATGAATAATACTCCGAATGGACATGTTACAAAATTTCCTTCTTCTGAAGAAAAAATAACACAACAATGAATAAGTATTAAGTAAGTAAGTAAGTAAGTAAGTAAGTAAGTAAGTAAGTAAGTAAGTAAGTAAGTAAGTAAGTAAGTAAGTAAGTAAGTAAGTAAGTAAGTAAGTAAGTAAGTAAGTAAGTAAGTAAGTAAGTAAGTAAGTAAGTAAGTAAGTAAGTAAGTAAGTAAGTAAGTAAGTAAGTAAGTAAGTAAGTAAGTAAGTAAGTAAGTAAGTAAGTAAGTAAGTAAGTAAGTAAGTAAGTAAGTAAGTAAGTAAGTAAGTAAGTAAGTAAGTAAGTAAGTAAGTAAGTAAGTAAGTAAGTAAGTAAGTAAGTAAGTAAGTAAGTAAGTAAGTAAGTAAGTAAGTAAGTAAGTAAGTAAGTAAGTAAGTAAGTAAGTAAGTAAGTAAGTAAGTAAGTAAGTAAGTAAGTAAGTAAGTAAGTAAGTAAGTAAGTAAGTAAGTAAGTAAGTAAGTAAGTAAGTAAGTAAGTAAGTAAGTAAGTAAGTAAGTAAGTAAGTAAGTAAGTAAGTAAGTAAGTAAGTAAGTAAGTAAGTAAGTAAGTAAGTAAACACCTGAATGGTAATAAAATTGTCTACTAATTGTTTGGTGATGATCGAATTTCAATTTTAAAGTTGATTAAAACAAAAATCATTAGTTGGTATAATATTCTTTAATTTGGATGATTTAATTTATAAAGGTTAAATGTCATTTTAAATATTATAACCACAGGATATTTCAAATCCAATGGCCTTATTCATGATCGGTGGTCTTTTGAAGTTTCATATATAGAATTAGTTTTGAATGCATAGTTGACTTCGCATTTGTGAACACTTTTCAGCTAAGATCATAAGTTGTAACCTAAATGGATCACAGAATCAATAGTGATTTATGCAAGATATTTCATGTCTGAATCCTTCAAACTATGAAAGTTATAAAAAATATTTGACTGGAATTTATCAGAGTCAGTTCTCGAGCATATAGACAATGTTTCAACTCTCTTTTTTTACCGTCTATTATTCCGCATCACTTTCAATTCTGTTAGTTGTATCGGTCATAGTTTCTTAGTAAAACCTCAAAAAATCATAACTTTGTGCTCAATTGTTAGAAGTTTTCAAACAGATAAAAAGAAGTTCATGAAAGCAATTACACTTAAATTGCCATACTTTTCAACAAAATCAATTGACATGAATGTTACGATCATTTTTCTTCAGAGCAGAAAATTAGTCATACAAATCTTTAAAAGTCATTACATCCGTATTTTTCGCAACATTGAGATTGCTGAAACCCTATTTGAGGACGCCAGATGGTGTTTCTGGAAAATACGTCCAGTTATCAAGGCATACAAACCCAGCGCGTGGTTGTGGCTTTTGAATAACCGCGACATTGAGGATATTGGTACGCGCAACACATCAGGAGTAAGTGTACATGACATGCATAACAGAAATACATGTGTTTTCACCTCATATATCTCATGAAATGCATATGGGCATACTTAGTCCAGATACCGGCTATACAGTACATGACATTGGCGACCATCAATCCAACCCAAATTGTAAATATACCTATTTGTATAGTAAGTGATCCATAGGTGATGACCCATAGGTAAATAACTAACATTTTCTACATTTTAGTAAACATTCTCAACTTAGAGTTCTTACTGATTGAAATTAATAGTATAATTACATAAACTAAAGACCAGTTTTAAATTAATTATAACTGATTTCAGTACAAATTCAAAAACCAATGAGTAGTTGTCTCATTCCTTAGTTATCATTACAACTACAACTCACAAGACAATATCAGCCATACTTACCTGCAACAGTTATTGAATTATTGATAAATGTTTGTGTAAAATAACTTGGATCATGCACCGGACTAACCGTACGAATACACATAATTGAAAATAATCTGCAAATTTACTCAGTATTTATTGTTATTTATACAGTTCTTTTCACTTGTGTAACAATTCTTTTTGTTCAAATATTTAAGACTGATACACATCATCGAACATAGTTGAATACAATTTAAAGTATAATATATAGATGACTAACTGGCTACAATAATAATCATAATAAAATGTGACCTTCCTTAACCGACTGATGTCAATATTCTTGTAAACAAAATCAGTACAAATGAAACAGGTACTTGATAAATAAATAATTAGTAAAATGTTGTTTACGATGTTTAAAAGTCAAAAAAAAAATTGTTTACATTCATAATTATGCATTTTCATAGTGGTGGTGATCACAAACTTATGTATGCTGAATCATCATTGAAAACATGAAGTAGTGGACAGTTATGCCGTTTTAACATGTGATTCATAAGGAGTGGGCGTCCTGTGACCTCTGTAACACTGTTGGATACCTGCCCAATGATATCCATAACTGTACATTATGCTCACTGGTGATTTGCTTGATAAGAAAATTCTTGAAGTTCTAGTGAGAAGACGTGACCAGCGGAGTTCATCCCTGTCGGATGTAGGCAGTAACTACCGAAGACAAATTGTTGTTAGGTCACGCAAAATCCCTAGATTGATCAGACTTAGAATTAGTACTATCGGATGGCGCCGACGTGGTCGAAAGGTCAGGCGTTCGAGCGAGAGATTAGGTGTCCCGGGTTCGAATCCTGCGTGAGGCAGGATTGTTTCACTGGTGATCTAACAATGATTGTTTGATGATTTTAGTGTGTAGGAACGCTAATCTCCATAACTCTAATGGAAAAACTCTGCATCCCTTTTGTCTGATTTACATTTCTAAATTTATGTTCGTGAGAAAAAAAACCTCAGCCGTGGAAACTGAAAAATAACTTTGATGACATTTCCCTTGTAACTCTAGTTTCAAGTATTTCAAAGATTATATATAACAATCATTTACTAAAGTGATTATTCACTGATGATGTTAAACAGTTGATTGTATACTTTCAAATGTATCCAATGAAATATTCAAAGTGTATGTCTATGTATTCAATTCTTATGTAGAAATCATTCTCTATGACTCAACATGATGTGAAGTGAACGAGAACACAGGTGGGGGCAACTGAATTACAGAGATACTCAGTAAAATCGGAAAACCATATCGTAAATCGTTAATTTGCAAAATATCAGTTCATCATATCGAACTGGACTGTTCCTGTTGCAAAACATCAATCCATTGTCACTATTCATGCGTTTCATACAAATTCCATTGTTTTCTAACTCTTCCTTTCTTGATCTTCCCCCATCTGCTGCTAGACATTACGTTGACACTCACGTCATATACTACTTATAAGTAGCTCGCACCACAGATGTAGTTAATTAAAAATAGATAATCAATAAATAAGCATTTTCGCGGGTTAAACCGATCAGAATAGTTGTGAAAAGCATTTGAAAAGAAATTGTAAGCTAAACAACCTAATGTACAATTATTGTTATATAAAATGTATAAGCTGAAATAAAGGGCGTGTTTGTAGTGAATTGAACAGCTATTAACAGCTTGATTTAAGCTCATTTAGTACAATTAATTGATACTTTCAACAATGAACAATCATTGACAATAATATATCGTGTTAACAGGCATTCGTCTAAATTTATGTAACTGATAATCTTTCAAATGACTGAAGAATTAATAGCTGTTCGAACCAAAAGGCAGAGGACTAGATTCTAGAGGACATTTGTTCAGCTGTTTCTTTTCTAATTTGCCAGCCTCTAATCCAATTAGTTCAAAATGATTTTAACGATATGTTGTTGCAATCTGATTCATGTTCATTGTAGCGGTTCGAGTCAAACAACAAGGTACCTCGTGTACTAGGGTAGAATACGCAGTACCGTGAGTTCGGAGAGCTGGAGAAGGTGAGATGACTATCCAGCAAACTCAGCAAATGCACTTTTTTTAAGAAAGATAGTGAGATGATTGAAATTATTTGTAGCTCAGGTGGACGATTTTGATGGAGATTTATTCTCTGAGCTGGATGTTTTGGTTGTGGAGCTTGCACTGTTCATTGAAACATCCAACTCAGAGAACGAAACTCTGTCACAATGAAGATAGTGTGATCACACAAGATTTGGATTCAGACAATCCGGAAAGTAAAACTAATAAAGATTTAAAACCTAAACGACCTTCCTCTTTACATATTCATATCTCTAAGATTTTTAAACATTCGGAAAGTTATTAAGCATCAATCTCGATTTATCAATTATCACCTATTACGTATGTTAGGATATTCATCCAATACCTTAAGAGAATTATTGGTCAGTTCCTATTGATTAATTCCTACTGGTCAATTTTATGGTCGTCCTACATATCAATGTCATGTACTCCAATGTTGCTTCCCATTGGTCGTCCTGACTATTAATGTCACTTCAAATGTTGTTTCCCATCGGTCACCTTAACTGACAATGTCACAGACGTCGATGCTGTTTCCTATTCGACCGAAATGTATAAATACGCATTATCTATAACATTCTATGACCAGGATCCGGTCCGAAATCCTTAGTCCGGGATGCTGATTCTCTTCTGGACTCGGACTTCGTACTTTCTGAACGCTTGTATAATACATGTTCTACTTCATATCAAGTCTTCTTCTTTTTACTCAATATGGGGGTTGAGACACTCGGATTAGAATAGCATGTCGTATCGCCGGATCCTCGCTCTTGTTCACTGACTAGAATAAACTCGTAATGATTCAAGCATATCAAATGACGTGTTACGTGCATGCGTAACAACATATTATTCAACAGATAACGTGATTCTTTATCAGATATTTCCTTTGATTTGTAATTAACAATTAGTTAGTTCTCTGAATTCATGATATCTACGTGTCTTCTGATCTTGTTTCTTACAATTTCACTTAACATAAAACTATACAATATAATATTTCATATTGATATTTCAATATTAACGATTATATGTCACTATAGAGTTGTGCAGCTTTTCGAGTCTCATTGAAATCGTGAATTGATCAATGTGAGATAACCATCTCAAACCTGGAAGTACTATACGGACATTTCGTCCTAGTATGGAACTCTTCAGCAGAGTATATCCACGACCGCAGTCGTGCAGACATCTAACAGTGTTAATTTTTTACTTTGATCAATCCACTGTCTTTCATAACTTCATCCATGGTCTTCGCTGATGAGTCCCATACTAGGACAAAACGGCCAAGTGGAGCCTCGAGGTTTCGAATTCTTATCCAACACTGATCGATTCATGATATCAATGAAACTAAATAATATTCACAACTCTATAATAAAAATCATTATTTGCTTTTTTAGACAGTTATTATAATCCCTTATCCATTTTCATGATTATGAGTTCGTGCGAAATCCCTAGATCAGTCAGAGTTAGACATTAACACCGTTGGATGCCGGCCCAGTGGTCCGATGGTAAGGCGTTCGCGCACATTACTGAAGTTCCCGAATTCGAATCCTGTGAGGAGCAGGAATCTTGGATGAGCACTGCTGATGAGTCACATACCAGGACGAAACGGCCGTTTTTCAGTGCTTCCAGGTTTCTAATGGTGATCTAACAGTGATTGATTGATGATTTCAAATGTGCAAAAACACTAATCTTCATAACTCTAATTGAAAATATATTTCAATTGTTAAAATGACCTTTGCGTTTTTATTGTCTTCATATCTGTCGAATGGACAATTTTCTCTAAAATATCTGACATTTAAATTATCCTCACTCGCCTATTCTTTCAACCCTTGGATTATTACGTAACTTTCTTTCAATATTTGAAATCTCTAATGATACAGTCTGTCCCATCCTTCTTTATATTCATCAAATAACTATAAATACGAGTATACAACTAAAGTAAATGATTTTATCGGAAAGAAAATATTCTTTTCAATTAGAGTTATGGAGATTAGTGTTTTTACATATTTGAAATCATCAGTCAATCATTGTTAGACCACCATTAGAAACCTGGAAGCACTGGATGGCCGTTTCGTCCTGGTATGGGACTCATCAGCAGTGCGCATCCACGACTCCTGTACCTCGCAAGATTCGAACCCAGGACCTTCGGTATTGTGCGCGAACGCCTAACCATTGGACCACTGAGCTGGTATCTGACGGTGTTAATGTCTAACTCTGATTGATCTAGGGATTTAGCGCGACCTCACCCATTTGGTCACGTCTTTTCTTTATTAAATTCTCTCTATTTGTATACACTGATTTTTAAAAGAATTTCCTCTGTTTCAGTCGGTTCTTTAGTGATTACCTAACGAATTTTTTATTTACCATGTTACTTGTTTATCAATGAAAACACTAAATTCCTTTCAAATTTATTCAGTTAATTAATTAGAGTGGTTTTATTGATCAAAATTTACTCACTTAAGATTTAGAGATTTACTGCATAATAGATTTGTAACTCTGACTACGTTTATCAGCCTATTAATATTATTAACTAAATGATAATGCAAAGATACTTTAAAGGAATTTTCATTACAAATTTTGGAAGATTGTTGACTGTTGGGGAAGTTAGATCCACAGAACTCCCTTGGAAATGGTCCTAAAACAATGATCCCCCTAACTCAATATGAAAAATAGTAATACACCTGTGTTTTATACTCATCCTGTTACATCATCGTTCATTTTCATTCTTTCCTATGGTTTGATTACGTCATTTTCATTTCTCTTAAATTCACAATTTCGATTGTAATCGAATGATTTCAACTCAATTTTTGGTTACTTCATTACACAACCATTTGAAGTGTGTTAACTGCTTGATTTTCAATCACTAGTTCGATATCTTGGAACTTTCTCTTTATGTTATTTGTAACATTTTTATGACCCGATGAACTTTACTGACTGCTTTGCAACATCATAGAACATCACTTTAAACACCTACATATTTATAAGTATGTCAGTTTCCGTGATCATTTAAACTTGAAGATATTAATAGGTTGCCTGCAAGCTGATGGAGAGAACCAAACGAAATAAAAATCAATTCAGATTATTCCGTACTAATTTTTAATTTTCAAAATAAAAAAAGGAAACTCTGTGTAGCAAATGAATGCATTTCATAGGAAGTTTACAAGGTTTTAATCGACTGTACTGATATAATAACTGTGCTATCATTGTTTCTAAACATCAGTAAAATGAAACAGTGAATAATAAATACACAATACAGCTGATTAGAAATACATTTTTTACATGTATATAACTTTCTTAGCTTGAGTTAAGATGATGGACAAGATCAGAATTCTATACGTGGATCATCTGGCTGTTTTCATCAAATAAAAATTCTGTATTTGCTTGGGACGTTAGATCCTCAGAGCTCCTTCGGAAAAGGTCTTAATTGTATAATTTATTTCTGAAAATTTGAATTCCTATGTTTTCCCGCCAACAGACGCATAGTTGACCTACAGGTTACATTTCCCAGTCGGAAAATCCGTGGCTGTCATTGGTTGATGGATTATTTTAGTAAGCTATTTTGTGGCTCTCCCAAGGGCATTTCCATCATTGTATAAATAAGCTTGATTTGTGTTCATAGTACCTCGTATTTTCTGGGTGCTTGTAGAATACATTCTATACGTCTTGTCAAGACTTATTGATCTAGTTATCAGGGCCTAGGCCATAAGGATTAGCATAGCCTATCGTTTCACTGTATCATTGATCTCCGTTCCGGTTATCGAGTACGGTGAACTCGTAGTTACTGCAAGCATATCATTGATTTTCATTAAAATCAGGAATCGATCATTGTCAAACCTTGCATTAGAAACCCGGAATCACTTGACGGCCCTTTCGTTCTAGTATGGGACTCATCAACAGTGCTCACTAATGACTAGCTTCATCAGTGAGAAATAATGACTGATGGATCAACCATGTTAGAAGTGAGGCAGTCACCACCGACGACAATGGGTAATGTCGGGCAATCACATGGATTGACTGTAGACAGTAACACTGATATTTTAGAGGTTGAGTGTCCTAAGGCGAGGCCAAAGGTCCAAGGGTCGACTCCCGTAAACGGGAGTTGTGGATCCGCACTGCTGATAAGTCCCACACTAGGATGAAACTGTTGGGGTTGTTAGATCCCCATAACTCACTTGATAAATGTTTTAATTTGGATTTAACGTTTCCGAGAATGGGCTACTTAGTTGACCTTGAGAATTCATTTCCCACGAGAAAATCCTTGGCTGTGATTGACTACTGTGTATTTTAGTGTGCTATTTTGTGACTGTCCCAAGGACGTTTCTATGATATATAAAAAATGGGATTTGTGTGCTCGATTACATTTTGCTTGCTGGGTGTTTGTAGAACATACTTTCTACGCTATATCAAGACTTCTATTAAGCCGTTCGGATCAGGGTAGCCTACCTGGACGCTGGCTCATTGTCTCGTTCTCGTTTATCGACTAAGGTGAACCCGTCATAGTTTCAAGCATACCTAGTGACGAACGTAACAGAAACCACCATCCACTGATCCCGGATGTATAATGATGGTCTCAGGAAAATCGATTCATCATTCTAATGAAGCTTTCAAGGAAACTAAATATGAACTTTAGTTCGTTAAATTCTACCTTGTCATAGAACAGCGATTTAGCTCGAGTTGTCATAATGACTCCTTCCAGTTTTGCAATAATTAGTATAATAATCAAAAACTTTACATTTCAGGGATTGCTCACAACTTATTAGAACTACTCACTTACTTTGCTTACTTTCGCCTGTTACCCCCAATGGAGCATAGGCCGCCAACCAGTTTTCTCCAAACAACTCTGTCCTGGGCTTCCCTTTCCAATTCTGTCCAATGTCTGTTCATTCCTCTCATATCTTTCTCTATTTCTCGGCGTAATGTGTTCTTTGGCCTTCCTCTTTTCCTTTTGCCTTGAGGGTTCCATGTGAGGACATGTCTTGTGACGCAGTTAGGTGCTTTTCGTTGTGTGTATCCTATCCACTTCCACTGATTCTTCCTGATTTCCTCCTGCATTGGAATCTGGTTTGTTCTCTCCCACAGTAAGTTGTTGCTAATGGTGTCTGGCCAACGAATCCGAAGTATTTTGTGTAGACAACTGTTAATCAATACTTGTATCTTCTGGATGATGGCTTTCGTAGTTCTCCAAGTTTCCACTCCATACATTAGAACTGTCTTGACGTTTGTATTGAAAACCCTGATTTTGGTTTTGTTTGAAAGTTGTTTGGAGTTCCAGATATTTTTCAACTGTAGAAATGCAACCCTTGCTTTGCCAATCCGCGCCCTCACATTTGCATCAGATCCACCTTGATTGTCGATGATGCTGCCTAGATATGTAAAGGTGTCAACGTCCTCCAAGGCATCTCCACCATTTTTAGGCCAGATAGTTGTAAAGATGTTCAAGATATTTCTAAAGCTATTAGATGACATTATTTTATTGGTATTATTTTTGTACCTTGGACCTATTCGTCATTTTTTTTAACTCTTTCCATTTGTAATCTTCACAATATACTTATTTACACACTTCTTATTATGTAATGACAATAGTGTTTTGTAATCATAAGTTTAGATATTTTCATTCAAGTTTGAATTACTACCTGGCAATGCTGAAGTATGAATTAGAATTTATGTTAGTTCATTGTTCTCACTACTAATAGTATACCTATATTCCTACTAGTAACTTGTACTTTTAACAATTACGTATGATTACGTAATCTATTCCGGCGTGATCATCGTAAACTAAATTAATTTCATATTTTCCCTTAAATATTCACGTGCATTAGAGTTAAGCCTGATGACAATCTATTTGCTGGTTTACATTCGTTATTCTAATTTTCACAATGGGATTTCTTAATTTTTGAAAATGTAAGTTGGACATTGATGAAAATTAACTGACGTAATTCTCGCTGAGATTCACGAAACTCGGTGGTTCAGAAACACAACTAAGATAGAATAGTTATGGTCCGATTAGTACAATGTTTGATATCTCTGGGATTATCTTTGTGGTAGTTGGAAAAATCACTTGCAACAATCATATTCGAGATGGCAAATGTTGTATTTTGACGCTGAATTTTGTTCATCCATACGGTTAAATGACATTTTGGCATTGTAGTCATTGTCAATTCACAATGAAAACCTCTAGCTCTCATTGTTAAAGGCTTAAATTCGATTGGAAATTCTCTCAATAATTGTGTACACTAATTTGGAATGTTCTTTTAATCCTAGTAAGTAGATAAATATTCTCAAGGTCACTTCAGAATCATTCTAAGGTCGTTCATAGATTACTGTCTGACCATATTCGTCGACTCCATATTTTCCCATCCTCCAGTTACTATTCTAAACAGATAAAGTTTCTCATGTCAAATAGCTTATTGGTCCTGACTTTGGCCAAGCTAAGACTATATGTTCGACAATCTAGGAGTTAGTTTAAAATTTCATCTGTAGGAATTACTATCTACAACCACTGCATGCGTTATTTACTTGTCTGTTGTTCAATATTAGGACGTGTGAAATATACATATCTTCAAATACAATTCGTAGTCAACTTTTGATATACAGTTGTTCTGAATAATTTGAGCCAATAGAACACGCACAATGTTGAAAAGGAGATATATTTCACCAACATGAATATTTTTCACAGATTAAGTAGTCAATAAGTTGCACTAAAATCTTGCTAAATGAAACGACGAGTACATTTTTCAAGCCATATTATAACCTTTAGCTATCCTCTTTCAAAATCTTCTGTACAATCAAACTAATTGGCTTAAAGAGGCTAGAAATTAAAAAGTCTATTTATTTAAATCTTAACTCAGTGTACAAAATCAGCGCATTCTATTATTCATTCTACCGTAATCGTAACACTCTTGTCAAATGAACTATCACAACTCATTTCTAAATATTCTTCAGAATTTACCTCCGACTGAACAGTGAAGAGTGAATAGTATCAGTCAAGCTGAAATCTGGCTAATAGTTTAAGCGACAAGATAATGTGTATATTATGTTGAGATACTAAGTCGTTTGGGGATGTCTACAGGAAACCTTGAACTCATTTTTCATACCATTTAGAATTGGATAACTAGATATATTCGTAATCTAGAGGAAATTCATACTCCTTGTATCAGAGTTTTACTATCCACTCTCTTCAACCACTAAACATCTCAGAATAATGCATACAGTGAGATGGTGGAGAAAATTTATAGCTCCGGTAGATGATTGTAGTGGAGTTTTGTTCTCTGGCTATAGTTACAGTAATCGTGCTGTAATTTCCGATATGTCTTTTATATATGGTCAGATGGTCTGCTTGTTGGAATATGTGTAGAACGTGAATTAACAGAATCCTATGTAGATCAAACGAAATAAAACACTACATTGGAAAAAGTGAACATCCTCTTCAGCTTCGTTTGCGTCAACATCAATTAGCAGTCAAACATCATTACATTCCTTCCCTTATAACAATACATACGCACAATTACGTACATGCATTTGATTGGAACAATTTTGAAATACTGGGTAGGAAGAGTACAAAGAGAGAATTTGTAGAAGCCTGGCACTCAAGCCAATCAGCAATCAACAAACATATCGACATTGACCCAATTTATCAACCAATCAAAACAATCACAGACAAACATGTGATCAAGAAACAGATCAAAGGGGTATACAATTAAATTGAAAGCGCAGACAACTACCGGTTTAAGGTCAATAACTACCAATGAAGATCGAGGTTGACAGGACAAACTACGAGTCATACGTGAAGAAATTCGAATACTTCGTTTCTACCTAACGTTTGTACTGATGATGTTGTTCAGAAGAACAATGAAGGCTCCAGCTCAGATAAACGAAACAACACGACAAACATTATCAAATCACTTAAACAAGTGACTATATTGATCTACAAAATTTAATTAGCCTATAAGGAATGAAACAAACATGACATTGATCAAATAATCGTAATTATCTTAGCTCCTCTATAAGAGACTAGTCGTGATTTGTGTATTTCATTGTTGGTATCTCAGTTTGTGTAATTGGATAACACCTATTCAAGTAGGTTAAAGAACATAGATTCTCCAAAGATTATTAATTTTCTGCTATTTCCTCATTCATTCATATTTCTCTTTATATATTTTTTTCCCCTAGACAATTATCTTTCATCTGAAAAGTATCCTTATCTTTTTATTTCTTATCAACCATTATGATTTTAGCCAACTCTGCTGCTTCTGTCGGGGGGCTAGTTGGACAAATTTATTTTATTCATACAGAATGCAAACAAACGTAAGGGCGTGAAACGTAGAATTGAAGTGAAGCAAATCAGAGAAGACCAGTGGACTAACTTGATTTGATGAAGTATGATTAAATGTTTGTAATCTTTTTCTAATTAGAGTTATGGAGATTAATTTTGTTACACACTGAAATCATTAACCAATCATTGTTAGGTCACCACCATTAGAAACCTGGAAGCACTGGACGACCGTTTCGTCATGGTATGGGACTCATCAGGGGCAGTACGCATCCACGACTCTTCCATCCCGCAGGATTCGAACAGAGGACATTTGGTCTTGCGTATGAACGCCTAACCTTTGGACCGCTGGGCAGGCATCCAACGGTGCTGATGAGTCCCACACAAGGAAGAAACGGCTGTCCAATACTCCCAGATTTCTAATGGTGGTCTAACAATGACTGATTGATTCATGATTCCAGTGTATTTATAGTCAGATTAAATCAGCTTGTCATGTGACAAATGTAGTAAGCAATACACCCACGCATACATACACAAATAAAATCAGCCTAGATTATAAGCGATTAACTGACAAGGTCAAAAGTCATGTGAATAATCACTCGAGTAGAATAGATGAATTAATTTGTTTCTCAGCTGCTAGAACAAATCACATAGGCTTCACATCACGACACACCATACAGTAGCTTAACGAAAATAAAACGCGATTTTATTCTCCAATTAATCTTTATATTGAATAAAATACAATTACAAATTATGAAAATTAACAATTGGAATTTTTAGCTAATAATTCTATTTCTGTCAAAATAACAAAGAGAATGAATAATCATTGAAAAATAACAACCGACCAACAGAAAAAAACAAAAATTATTGATTGATTGATTGATTTAATAATAATAATAATTATTATTATTATTGTAATATTGGTTCAATGATTTTCGCTGCCATTATTGGCATGGTTAATTGTTGATCATAAATGAAACAGACAAATGGATGAGTGACATGAAAATCAACATCAGGTAATATAGCTGAAATCGGGATAAATGTGGGTGATGTGATAGCAGTTGCTTCAATACCACTTTCATTCAATTTGAGTACATTGGTTTGAATAAATTTATTCACAAATAGTTTATAATCTGATGTGATACCTGTGAAGAGGAAGATACAAGGAAAAACAAAGTAAAATTAGGATGAAGTAGTGGAATGGATATGTAGTATGTGCTATTGGATTACTTGGCAGATGACCTAGCTCTTCTATCGCACACGTAACAACAAATGCAAGAGAAGACGACCAGTGTAGCAGCAGCCTCTGCAACAGTAGGTCTCAACATACATAAAGGAAAAAGCGAAATTATCCGATGCAACACAACATGCACCAACCAAACCATTCTTGATGGAGACGCCTTGGAGGTCGTTAACACCCTCACATATCTGGGCAGCATCATCGACGAGAAAGGTGGATCCGATGCAGATGTGAGGACGTGGATTGGCAAAGCAAGGACTGCATTTCTACAGTTGAAAAATATCTGGAACTCAAAACAAATATCAATCAACTCCAAATTCAGGATTTTCAATACAAATCTAAAGACATTTCTACTGTATGGAGCGGAAACTTGGAGAACTACCAAAGCCATCATCCATAAAATACAAGTATTTATGAACAGTCGTCTACGCAAAATACTTCGGATTTGTTGGCCAGACATGATCGGCAACAACTTACTGTGGAAGAAAACAAACGAGATTCCAGTGGAGGAGGAAATCAGGAAGAATCGGTGGAAGTGGATAGGACACACATTACGAAAAGCACCTAACTGCGTCACAAGACAAGACATCACTTGGAACCCTCGATGAGTTAACATGCACAATAATATTCAGATCATATCATAGATGAGAACATCGTCAAACATTTGTCAAAAATAACATTCATTTCTGTCAAGCGAAATGTAAATCTATCAAGTTTTCGAACACCTATGAAGTAAGATGTCTAAACTAATTATATTACTAAGATTTCAATATAAGTAGTAAAATTACCAGGAATAAATTTTCAAAAATGATGGAAGTAAGCACGCAAATTTAACATAACCATTATCAAATTAGTTAATAATAAAAGTGGTTGGATGTTTGAATCCAGTAGCTAAATATATATAATGTCGTTTGAAGTGAGTGGAATCGGGTTCGAATCTTTGTGTGAACATCAACTTAAGGATGTAGGTACTTCCTGTTGACGAGTATTAGGTAGGAATAAACATGTATTCTGCACTCCACTGTTAGTCATATTTCATCTCATCTATATAAATAAGAGAATATTCAAATTACTAGGATCATTCACCTTCAAGATCTATCATCCTAATCACTGAATTCATAATAAGCGTCAGCAAAAATTAATGATTAATTACAGATTCTACTTCTACTGAATTGTCTCTTGAGAATATTACACAATTCTTCACTGTTGAAAAGTAATTGACTCAGTGTGTTGGGAATAGTAGTTTAGCAAGATTATAATTTATGAGCGAACTAATCAGATTTAAGATCACTGATGTTGGATTTTGGTGCAAAACTCATACATGCATTTTGGCATTATAGCTGATGCCAGTTCATGATGAAATCCCTAACTTCTAACTGTAATTACTTACAACAACTTAAAACCTTCCTTAGATCCTATTAATCAGAACCAATAGTTGGAATTTATTAAGTTTTACTCCCAAGTTTGCAATCGTGGAATGCAAATGTTTTTATAACTAATTTTAAAAAAGTGTTTAAACGATTAAATCAATGATCAATAAAATTGTCATAGTAAAATGAAAAGGTCATTGTAATTCTCATCATTTACTTGTTCATATTACTTGAGAAGATAAAAATTGTTTTAATAAAACCACGGGGAAGGCTTGTGATCAGTTTATGTATTCAACTAAACTCAACAATCATGACAGTCATCACCTACTCACAACAGAGCAAATTCTCGCAGTTCCATAAAGAATCCGTGAACCAATGGAGTACAGTCGTGTTCAGTGTGAGGCAGTCACCCAATGAAGACAATAGATAAGTGTTAGGTTCGTCACTAGGTAAGGTTGAAACTATGGCGGGTTCACCTTAGTCGATAAACGCGAACGAGACAATCGACTAGCGTCCAGGTAGGCTACCCTGATCCAAACGGCTAAACAGAAGTCTTGATATAGCGTAGAAATTATATTCTACGAACACCCAACAATCACAATGTAATCAGTCACACAAATCCCGTTTATTTATACATCACAGAAACGTCTTTGGGCCATTGACAAAAACAGCACACTAAAATACACAGCAACCAATCACAGCCATGGATTTTCCTGGTGGGAAATGAAATCTCAATGTCAACTGATCAGCTCATGTTCGCAAACATGAAATCCAAAATTAAGACATTTATCAAGCGGCTCGTTGGTCAAGAGATTAAGTGTTCGCGTGAGAGAATGAAGGTCGTGGGTGCGCACTGCTGATGAGCCTCACACTGGGACAAAGGGTTCATCCAGTGCTTTTAGGGTTTGGACTGTAGTTTAACAGTGGTCAGTTCATAGGTTTCGATGAAACTAAACAGTCTCCACCACCCTATACTGACAATCATTGTAATCATCTGAGAAAGCGATATACAGTTGATTTCATAATTTACTAATCCAAATGACTAAAACAAAACATATATATATCCTTACCTGATAGATCAGCGGTTCCTGGATTAAATAAATCAACTATACCCATAGAACTTAGTGGCCGAATAAGGTCAAGGGTATTTTTTACTGTGAATTTTGGTAATCGTAACGACACTGTAATATCTTGTAATTGCTTCATATATTCACTTAAAATTTTATTGCCATTCAAAAGTTCCACAGCTCCAGTTAATGACCATTTTTCAAGCGGTAACACAATAACAAATGAAAATCGTGTGTTCTAAAATAATAAATTTGAGGGGAAAAAAAAGAATAAATCTAGTACCATAACCTCGGAAAAACTAGGCATTCACAAATTATGAAAACGTAGCGATTTTTGGACAACTTATTACTTTAAACAGGCAGCTATTGTAATTCACATTACGTAACTAATTGTAGAAGGAGATTTATTCCATTCCATAAAACAAATTGCAAGTTCTCCTAATAATGTGCTATCATGCACCTCGCAGGATTCGAACCCATGACCTTCGGTATTGTGCGCGAGATGCAGGAGTCGTGGATGAGCATTGCTGATGAGTCCCATATCAGGATGAAACGGCCACCTAGTGCTTCCAGGTTTCTAATGGTGGTCTAACAATGATTGATTGATGATATCAAATGTGTACAAACACTAATCTCCGTAACTCTTATTGGAAACGTCTCTCAACATTCAATTCTCTAGTTCGTATTGTTGAAGACCTTACCATCTCCACCTTAGCTTTCACATCATCTCCACTCCACCTACTGTTCAACACCTAGATGTTTGGAAGATACAATTTACTGGTAAAATGGGTATATCTTGTCTTTAAACATTAATTCGCAAAATAAATAGATGATCAGCTGCTTTCTTTCATACATCTCCTGGTCTTCAAAACACTATGATTGCATCACATATCCTTGATCAGAAACTCTTCTTTTCAGCGCTAACTTTGGCGTGACAATCCATTGCACATAAGTTGCATACTACTTATAAACCGTGTTTTGAGTAACATGCACCACACTATTAACTCTACTTCTCCAACATTCGACCAAACAATTTCATCTCTCTTTGACAATGTGATATGGCAACTTGAACTGGTCTAGGCATGTACCAAGTTCTACATTTTCAACTGACTAACTGACTTACTATTACAGATTATGACATCAAGTGTTATCCCACATGATATTAGATAAGTAATCTTTTTCCAAAAAATCTTGATCATATGTATATATATGCAATCAGTTATCAAATTATCACCACCAAAAAAGTAATACAGATTTTCAATTACTAACCTTGAATGGTTTACTAACAATTTCAAATCCATCATTTTCGAATTTTCCATACTTTAATAGTTCTTCTTTTGACATCATAGGAACTTGTAGATGACGATCTGATGAGACACTGAAATTCTCTATTCTAGTATAATGTTGTTCAAATGGATTTTGCCAAAAATCTAAAATCATCAATGATTAGATTATTTTTGAACAGGATAGATTCGAAAAATACAATGTTTTTTATCGATTCTAAAACATCTTGAAATAAATGAGATTTCAATGGTTTTATTTTGTAAAGGGACAATACTATACAAAAATTGATTTATAGTAAAATGTAGGGAAAAAAATACACTTCGTACTGGCGGTTTCAATCTTTCTGCGGATAGGTAAAACTACAACTGATCAGTCTTATATGTCAGTAATACATCTTGTGTGAATTGCCGCGTTATAGCCTATCAAGTCAGTAGCATGATAACCAGAGATGGATAGTGACATTAAGCCAACGGCTGTCTGAAATTAATAGTCAAGTGAATAATTCGAGGATGTTGAAAGTGGACGGTAGGAGGTTCGAGTCCTGGAGTGAACCTCAACCCTGCAATGCAGGAGTATCCAGACGAAAGCGAATTCAAAATGAGTCATCGTGAATTCCACTTCTAACCACTATTTATCTTTGTTTATCATGAAGTGCCATTAGAAACAATCAGTATAACAATAGTTATTATGATGAAATGACTGAGGATAATGAAATTAAAGAAGATAGTTTTAAGAAAGTTCACAGTTTACTTGGTCCATCTATGAGAGATCTCAAATTTTCAGAATAAATAGTAAGATTAGTACAGTTGATATTCATTATATGTATGAGTTCAATCGAGCGGAAATAATAAATTAATTGGTGTTTATGGTTTCCTCGTTTTTACGGTTTCTGTTGTCAATAATGATTTACCGTACGCAATTCGTAATGTCCAATTGAGACTGACTAACCTAAACAAAACAAGATTTCCACTATATATGATGTTAGCTAGTAACGGAAGATTATTTATTCAGCTGACTGGTGTACTGCATTGCTGAAAGTTTACAAAGCATACAATTGATTTCCTTTCTTGAAAAATTACTGCTTAGTAAGATACTCAAATTCTTATTGTTCAGTTTAATTCACGAGTGATAAAACAAGTATAGATGACAACTAGGTATGAGCGCCCTAAATATTACTAAAAAAATTGTCGACTTATCAAATAGGAAAAATATTTTTCATTACGGGGTTGTGGAGGTTATAATTTACTCATGAAGACCATGAATCGATCAATGTTAGACTAACACTAGAAAGGCAGAAGAACTGAACGGCCGTTTTGTCCCGGTTTGGGACTCTTCAGTTGCAGTACGCATTCGCGACTCCTGCACCTCACAGGACTCGAACCCAGGATACTCGGTCTTGCGCGCGAACGCCTGACCTCCGGACCACCATAACCCTGTCTAGTGTGAGACAATGCTCACCGAAGATGAGGTCTTGTAAGTTCTTGGATTGACTGGAGTTAGACGTTAACACCGTTGGGTGCCGTCTCAATTGTCCAGGACGTTGGGCATTTGCACACGAGATCGAAGGTCATGGGTTCGATTCCCGAGTGTGATTTGTAACTGATTCCTTTGATCATCGCTCAGCCTTAATAAACATGTAATAGTTTTATGACTGTGATCGCTATCAGAGAGTTTTTACGTGAATAAATCTGTAGTAAACAGGTAGCCACAGATCAATGTTTAGTCCCTAATAATATTCGTCTCCATGGTTTAACCGTGGGTGATACGGGCTCAAGTCTTATTGATATATGAGTCCCCCGCCCAAGTTTGGAGTTCCACCAGTCTGAAAAGTTTCAGTCGACGCGAATCCTAATCCACGATTGTCCATATAGATGACATCAACCAACTGACATAAAAGCATAAAATACTTAAAGAATTTAAGGACATTATTATGACTCTAATTATTTGATTCATGACAGTTTAAGCAACAAATATTACTCAAATCTCTTTGAGTAAACTTTATCTTTCTACATATTATAACTTACCCCTAAAATAGAAAACATTAATCAATATCATCCAAGTATTATCTGGAATGTCATCCATAAAGAATTTCTCTACTAAACCATTCGATTGTTGATCAACCCAATTATTAATTGTAAGTGCAGCAGTAGTTCGATTTGAAAAATCCACCTAGAATAGGGAAAATTTAATTTTTTTTACTCTAATTGTCAACTAAATAAAAAAACATAACATCCATTCAAACTTCTACATCACAATAAGTGAATATATTTAATATTGAACAACGTTTAAATTATAATGGTGTCAGTGTGGTGCGAGCTACTTATAAGTAGTATATGACGTGAGTGTCAACGTAATGTCTGGCAGCAGAAGATGGGGGAAGATCAAGAAAGGAAGAGTTAGAAGAACACAATGGAATTTGTATGAAACGCATGAATAGTAGTGACAATGGATTGATGTTTTGCAACAGGAACAGTCCAGTTCGATATGATGAACTGATATTTTGCAAATTAACAAGTAATTGAGTAACTCTATAATTTTCGTTAAATACAATCCGGTTGCCCCACCTGTGTTCTCCTTCACTACATCAGGAGAATAAACGACTTTATTTCGATTACGATTATTAGTATTAAACTTTGGAGGTGTTTTAACTGTAAAGCTTCCATTATTATTTTAAACAACATTAATCCACCATATTTCAACGATAAATAAACTACAAGAATGGTAGTATACTTTAAAACAGTGGTGAAGTCAAGTTGATGAGTGCCATAGTCGAATGAAACAACCTTTCAGTGCTTCCAAGTCTCTAATGCTGATTTAACATTAAACGATTCATGATTTCAATTTGATTCAGTTTACACAATTGAATAATATTAGTGTTAACAAATCAAACTAATCAGAAGTGACCTAATGAGAGGGCTATTGGACGACCATTTAAAAATGTCATGAATGACGAATACTTATCGTTGGTCAAGAAATAGCTTTCTTTACTAAGCAGATTAATACATAGATTTAGACAAATATTTTTTTATATTATTAGATAGACGAATAGACCTTCTTTTCTGCTTTTCACCAGCCATGTTTTGTGACGGGACAGTTGGAACTTATAGCTTTCAGATCTTGACCTCACACATCATCACAACTTCCTCTTACATCCACAGTTTAGTTTAAATGGGTGTTAACGAATCTGTAGTGGATTAGTAAGTTAAAAAAGGAAAACCCTATCATTCTGTTGACAACTCAGTTATATTTTGAATTTTAAAAATACATAAATTCCATTGACTTTCAGAACGACATTATCAAAATGTTTACTCTCAAAAAGCATACTCTCTGTACTTCTTAACCTTAACGTGAAATCAAACTATTCTTCCTCCATTATCTACTGAACAATCTATAATGCAACACAATAAAACTGTTCATATATTTTGTTTATGAAATACATTATTATTATTACGCCAGTTAACCCCAATGGAGTATAGGCAGCCGAGCAGTATTCTCCAGCATACACAGTCCTGGGCTTCCCTTTCTAGTTCTTTCCAGTTTTTGTTCATTCTTCTCATGTCTTCCTCTTCTCGGCGTAATGTGATCCTTGACCTTCCTCTTTTCCTTTCACCTTGAGGGTTTCAAGTGAGGGCTTGTCTAGGGACGCACTTGGGTGCTTTACGCAGTGTGTCCTATCCACTTCCACCGTTTCTTCCTGATTTCCAACTCCGCTGGAATCTGGTTTGTTCTATCCCACAGTACGTTGTTGCTGATGGTATCTGGCCAACGAATCCGAAATATTTTGAGTAGACAACTGTTAATAAACACTTGTATATTCTGGATGATGGTTTTGGTAGTTCTCCAAGTTTCCACTCGATACAGTAAAACTGTCTTTAGATTTGTATTGAAAATCATGATTTTGGTGTTGATTGATATTTTTTTGGAGTTCCAAATATTTTTTAATTGTAGAAATGCAGCCCTTGCTTTACCAATCCGCGCCCTCACATCTGCATTCAATCCACCTTGATTAGCCGATGATGCTGTCTTATGAAATACATATACATATCATATTTCACAAGTTCCCTCTATTTAACCCAAAATCATTCAAAGTTTACTTAACAGTAATTAATAATAAGTATTAAATATTCATTGAATAAAGAATTTAGTTATTTACACATTTTGAAACGATGAATCGATCAATGTTAGACCACCATTAGAAACTTGGGAACACTGGACGGCCGATTCGTCCTGGTATGGAACTCATCAGCAGTGCGCATCCACGACTCCTGCACCCCGCATGATTCGAAACCGCATGCGCGAACACCTAACCTCTGGACCACTGAGAAAGAGAGAACATTTCTCAGCAAAATTTTCTCATAGATATTGATGCATTTTGTTTATATTCGTCTCATCAAATGACTATATCACGTATGTTTTCACTTTATAAACTCACATGATCCTGTAATATTTTGAATTAATCTCTAAGTTGTTGAATTCACACATTGATCTAAGCTACACACACAATATCCATTGTAAATCTGAAAGCACTAGAACTCATCAGCATTGCATATTGACGTACCTCGCAAGTGACAATCAGACCATAAGACCATTATTCACTTCCACAATACACAAATGTTTAACTTTCTAGATCATAATTTTTGGTAAAATTATTTTTGAATTTTTACATACATTTCAAAATATCAAGTTCATAATATAATCCTAGACATTATTTGTTAAATTAAAACTAATTTCAGCAACCATGTTATCATGTTATCATTTGCACTTGTCTATAATATACATTTTTTCTAACAACTTGTATGTAATCATGCTTATCATCATCATCATCATCAACATCATCATCAAAACATATCAAATCACATTATTTATTTACAATAAATGATCATCAGTAGATTTTTGAGAGAAGTTTGTTTATATTATACAAAAAGTAAACACATGTGTTATTAATCATGTCAATGAGAAATGTATACATTACATTGAAAATTATTTATCTATACATACATATATACCTATTAGAATTATGAAATATTCAAAGATGCAATTTATGCATAAATTTGTGTCTATATAAACTTATTTTTCATAATAATAATAATAATAATAATAATAATAATAATAACAGTGATAACAATAGCATAACAAGCATCTGATTAATTAATGATGATTAAGTCTTGTGAACGGTAGTTGTATTCTAAATCAATTATTGATTTTATAGGCGATAGGGTTTTCTATGGTGTTGCTTACTCTATCTAATGTCCATACATGATGATAAAATCATATACATATTAAATAATCGGTATGGCCAAGAGTGAAGAGGGTATGCTCATCCTCTTGAACTGTTCCTGCATTTCCATGCATACATAATCACCGTCGAAAGAATTCTTACTTACTAACTTCTCGTGGCCGAGCTGTTGTTTATGAAATTCATAGGGTGAAAAATGAATGTCTGGCGCTTTAACCGACTTGATGAGTATGAACGATTCACATAGGGGAGTTAGAAAATTCTCATTGTAAACTAATGGCACTCATTGACTCCAAGAATCTAAGGGAATAAATCGTGTATGAAACTAATGTTAGTCACCAGCCACCATAAGACTACATTTTATGATGTTGAGCTAATGACTTGTGGATCAATCCTCTTAATCAAAAGTTCAGGAACAAGGCTCAGGGAGAAAACCAACAACATCGGTTCGGTCACCTGGGTCAACTCATAAATAAATATTTCAGTGCCTGTTTGTACAACTGTTTATGAGTTTATATTTTTTAAATAAATAAATTTGGGATGATTCACTTTAGTTCAATAATGAAAAAAACTCAAATATTCTCTTGAGTATCAAAAATTTACTTGAATTAAGTCATAACAATAAACGGTAGAAATTAACACCAGCTATTTATGTGAAAAAAAGCAGATGATGATGATGATGATGACGATAGAAGTCTATCATTGAAGGCAGCATTCTGCTCACGGTTAAATGCTCTTCTCAATCCTCAAAGATCAATACATAATCTGTTTAGATGCTAAACGAACTAGTGTTTTGAAAAGTTTAGTTCACAAAGTTTAAAATCTATCAATCTCATCCTTATCAATTCTATCATGCACTCGTAATAATCTAGATCGTTTTACTACGTTTAAATTTTTCAAACTGTACATATCTGAAGGTTGTTATGTCATCATATTCAAATAAATGATAAATATTGTAGGATAACTATAAAATCGTGCAAGGACGTCAGTATACAGATTGTTTACGCTCTCTCTCTCTCTGATGGTTGACTGGATAATCAAATCCTCAAAATCTGTGGAGAAGCAAGGAATACGACGGATAGCTTGTCTTCAGTGGTTAATTGCCTAACACCCGACACGTTTGAACTCTACTGATCACTACTCCTCCTTGCTAGTTTGAGAATTCGCTTACAAAGCTAGTTACTAGTGACAGTTGTGGAGATTGTTGAGTTAGGGATGTGCACTGTTGATGTGTCCCATATTAGGACGAAAATGCCATCTAGTGCTTCCAAGTTTTCTATGCTAATCTAACATTGATTGATTTATGATTTCAGTTGAAAAAAGTTTTTATCATGAAACTGATAATAGTTAAAAGTGATTGAACATTGCAGCGTTGTTTAGTCTCAGTTTTAAACTCTTCAACAATGAGTATCTGTGACCTCAAATTTAGTTGAACACATTAATATCACAGGTCACAGTGACCTTCATATGATTCAGCTGAGCTAAAACCCAATAGTATTATGGTTCTTAACCCCTATCGATTAACAGTTTGAAGCAAAAATCTTTTTTTAACTAGCTTACTTAAAACTTGGATGGATTCATAATTCACGCTCTACTTATAGACTCATTACAAATACAACTCAAGAATTTTCAAACTGAATATAAGGTTATTCATTCTTGATTTCTATTAGTTACAGATGAGCCGATAAACGTGGGAAATAGAAAACCATGTTCATCGATCGCAAAACACATAATTGATACAGGGAATAAGATTGATATCAAGATAGTCTTTAAAACACTGTATAGAAACGTTGAAGGACGGATTTTGAGGTTTATGGAAACCTTGGCTATTCGTAAATTAAAATCCTTGTTATATGTACAGAAACGATTTGTTTTGAGCTTGAATTTACCCTGGTATGGACTAGTGTAATGTGACAATTTCCTACCCTTTCTCTCTCCCTCATTAACAGTTATCATCTTATGTCTGCTTGACCTTTTATTTAATTGACCTTTGTTTATTCTTTATATAAAATGCCTTGACAAGTGTGCATATGTGACCAGATCGTTTTCGATATGTGTAGTGTAAATACATCATATTTTTCAGCTTAAATACGTCTTCTCACTGTTCCATCAAAATTTATGAAAGGTACTAATAATGAATGACAAACTATTATAACAATATTTTGGGGCAGAGTTAGACATTAACAGCGTTAGATGCCGGCCCAGTGGTCCGATGGTTAGGCGTTCGCGCACAATACCGAGGGTCCCGTGTTCGAATCCTGCGGGGGGCAAGAGTCACGGATGCGCACTGTTACTGATGAGTCCCATACCAGGACGATACGGCCGTCCAGTGCTTCCAGGTGTCTAATATTACAACAATACATGTTTCATGAATATAACTTTCTACTGTTTTGGTGTTTCGTTCTCTGAGCTGGATATTTCGACTGTAGAGCTCAGAGAACGAAACACTACAACAATCATCCGAGCTGAGCTACTACATATTCATAGATTATGCGTGAAATCGATTGATTTTTTTATTCATTCATTCATTCATTATTTACGCAAAACAATCATGATTTACCATTAAAAGTTCACCTTCAAAATCATTTTTGATACTATTGTTAAAGTTATCTTCTAAATTAATTGTATCTTGTATAACTAAACCCGATGATATTTTGACAACTTGTACTTTTTGCTCCTTCTCTAATAATGTCATTTCTGACGCCAATGAAGAATTCAATTCTTTATATAATGATTTCATTTCTTCTTGAGCTTCAGAAAGATCCGATGATGAACTGATTGATTTTAATCGCAGTGTTTTACCAATTTGATAACCTGTTCTACCTTGTGCACCACCAGAACCCAATAGTATACCAAGGGTGAAAAGTACACCAAGTGGACATGTTAAAAAGTTTTCTTGTCCTAAATAAATTTGAATAAATAAATAAAAGCGAAAACAATTAAATTAAAAAAAGAAATGAATGATAGAAGGAACTATCTATCTATCTATCTATCTATCTATCTATCTATCTATCTATCTATCTGAAGTTCGTGCTGATGATGTTGTTCAGTAGAAGAACAATGAAAGCTTCACAACCAAAGAACTATGCATTTGTAATAAATTTTAAGGCTAGATTAAATGTGGTGTGATGCTACGGTTAACAAAACATTTCATCACTTCAATGGCATTATGTTCAGGATGTAGAGTTCAATGTCTAAAATTTATATTTCATGAATGTAACAAATATTTAGGCATACATTATCGATCAGTAGTACTATGTATAATAAAATTTGAATTTTCATTCCTTGGTACACTGAAAAGATAGTGCAATTATATATTTTTACACATTTGAAATCATCAGTCAATCATTGTTAGACCACTATTAGACACCTAGAAGCACTGGACGGCCGTTTCGTCCTGGTATGGGACTCATATGACTGGAAGTAACTGTCAAGCAAGTCTGGACATAGATTTCATCTTAGTTCATATAGGATGTTAAGGTATATCTGCAGTCTTGTTGAGACTTGTATTATCCTTGAAAATATGGGGCGATGACCTTGAATGTCACAGTCAGAGATTTTATCAGTCAGCTATTCGATTTTCAATTGACCAAGTGTAGAAATGAAATGAATTCATACTAAATATTTATTTGTTAGTCATCAATTTCTTTTGATCTGATCTTTTATCCTGATCTTTCTCTCTGGATTTAAATAGTTTTTCAGGTGGTATCAGTTCAAAATAAGCATCATCTTCAAGTTACACATATAGGACCAGTGAGATAACACTGAACCTTGATATATCACCTACCAATCAGCTTTATTTCTATGTTAGAGGACTGACGACTAGACGTCGAACTGCTCACCACAATTTCTGATAGTCGAAGATCACTAACATGGATTGATGGCTGAACGACATGTTCGTCTGATATACTTAATGTACATTACTACCCCGACAAGCTTCTATTTCTTTCGCACAAGTGAATAAGAATAGCACGATCCCCATCTTAGAATAGTGGTTTACTGAAATAATGAGTTGCATCAAACAGAATATTCTCCTGTACCATTATTAAGCCATGCAATATATATATATATATATATATATATATGTTTCAAAGTAAATTGTGTACTTTCCTACTTTCCCTGAATGACCTTGTATCATAATCAGAAATGGATTATACCTATAATACATGAATCTATAAGTAATTTGATTACACATCTTAGAACCATATATTTCATTAAACTATAGAGTTTAAAAAGAAAACCAAGACTGACCGATTACAGTAAGATAATATATTTTTTAAGCAAAAATATCATGATTTTGTTTTCGTTGTAAATGAACTATAAGTAATCATCAATCAATCATTCATTGTTAGATCACCATTGAAAACCTGGAAGCATTGGACGGCCGTTTCGTCCTGATATGAGACTCATCAGCAGTGTGCATCCACGACTCCTGCACCTCGCAGGATTCGAACCTAGGACCTTCGGTATTGTGCGCGAACGCCTAGTCATCGGAGGTGCAGGAGTTGTGGATTAGCACTGATGATGAGTCCCATATCAGGACGAAGCGGCCGTCTAGTGCTTCCAGGTTTCTAAGGGTGATCTAACAATGATTGATTGATTATTTCAAATGTGTAAAAAAACACTAATCTCCATAACTCTAATTGAAAAGATTAATAAGTAATTTGAACAAAGAAATTGTCAAAATATACTCGAATATTTGAATGAATGATTGATTATCAGACTGAATTAATCCATCATTTTAATTGATAATCAAGTTCTAGTAGATAAGTTTATCAAACATTATTTTCAAAAGTTTATTTTATCTTAAGCCACAAGAAATGATATGTTGGCACAATAAAAAAACATGCATTGTACCTTATGTAGAAAGTTAACAACAATTTTAAATCTAATCTATTTGACAGATTCTGATTTTTGTCAATAGAAGGTTGTAGAGATTGTTGATTTAAGTCGAAATAATGAATTGATAAATGTCAAACAACCATTTGGAACCTGAAAGCACTGAATATCCATTTAGTCCTAGTTTGATACTCGTCATTACAGTACATCTACAACCCTGCAAGCGGCAATCGAACCCAGGAACTCCAGTCTCGTGCGCAAACACTCAACCTTTTCACCATTGGGCTGGCATCCAACTATGTTAGTTTCTAACACCAACCGGTTCACAATATTTCACAATCTCATCCACTGTCTTCAGTGAGTGACTGACATTGGTCAACACTTTCAAGAAAAAGCTAGATTTTCAGTTGAAAACAATCTTCAAGAAACGATATAGGTAGACCAATATACTATCGTTATTACTGAAACTAAATCTGAATCACCAGCAGCAACCCAGGACCTCCAGTCTCGTGCACAAACACTCAGCCTTTTCACCAATGAGCCGGCATCCAACCATGTTAGTGTCTAACACGAACGAGTTCACAATATTTCACGACCTCATCCATTGTCTTCAGTGAGTAACTGACTCATACCCAACACCGTTGAACTACAATGATCACAGCTTCTTACTATAACTCAGAGAATTCTTTCACTAGTCCCTAGTGAGCACATGAATTACTATTTAAAAGTATTATTACTCTTTGATTAATCTCTTCTTAAGGACATTATTCATCAACAAATTTATAAATTAAACCAAATAAAGACAAGAAAGTAAGATACTAACAGAAAATAATTATTGAAACTTACCAAATTCTGATGAAGTTGTCGAAAGAAATGAACGAGTAAACGCTTTATGACTTGGATTATTAGCGTACGGATCTTCAACTTTTGGAGTAACTCTGATACACATGTCTTAAAGTACTACTGATCTAGATGAGATTACAAATATATATATATATATATATATATATATAGAGAGAGAGAGAGAGAGAGAGAATTGACTGATCACTAGACTTTTTATCACGTCTTTGTTTAGTTTAACATATATTTGTCCTGTTAATCATGAATAATAATATTGTTTCATATTGGTTCAATCAGATTAAGTTATTTAATACTGTACATGTAAGAATAAAAATCATACTACTAGTCAACCAAATAAATCTAGTAATATTATCATCATGGTTTCATTATTCAATCTTTAGATAAACTGATCATAATTAATTAAGCCTTTAA
Source organism: Schistosoma turkestanicum (assembly GCA_944470395.2). Taxonomy (NCBI): domain Eukaryota; kingdom Metazoa; phylum Platyhelminthes; class Trematoda; order Strigeidida; family Schistosomatidae; genus Schistosoma; species Schistosoma turkestanicum. The sequence goes on along the minus strand of OX103974.1, from coordinate 36,378,478 downwards.
CATATGAACACATATATATGCAGTAAATGATTATGTGAAGTTTCATCTGCTACGGAAAATTAGAGCAATGAATAAAAAACTTATTGATTCCAGGAATATGGACCGATTTATAATTTACTGCTTTAGCATACCTGTCCGGTAGGAGACAGTTATTCACTGCAGGCAACGAATGAAGGTTGTACAACACTATAGATTGATTGAAGCTGGACATTAACATCATTGGATGGAAATTCAGTGGTCTAGAGGTTATGCGTTCACGTGCAAGACTAAAGGTTATTGGTTGGATTCCTGTTTATTAAGTTTGTGGATGAAAACTACTGCTGAGTCGCATACAAAGGCAATGTGGTGATCAAATGATGAGATTATAGTAGGATTTCAACCATGAAAATCAATAAGTTTTGAAAATCGAATTGATAGTTAGTGATTTGTGAGTAGATCATATCGACAACAACAGCTACGGAAAATTTTTTTATCCAGAATAACGATATCGACCAATCGTTTTTATCTGTAAGTAGTAAATCAGATTAAAGCTTTGATCTATTCAGTAATTATCTGTAGGCTAACGAAATAATTAATAAAATTATTCGTGAAGTGATGGTTGAAGGTAGTCAATAGGAAACCCTGCACCTAGGTTTCTTATTATAGGACACTCGTCAGCACTCAAATCTACCATGGAGTATCAGTTCCCGTAAGATTGCAGGTACACGTTGCTGACGAGTGCCTAAAAGTACGAAACCAAGATTAATTCTATGTACATAAATTTATTCATGATAAAACTGATTATGAAGTAACTTTTAAAGTAGCATTTTAAAGATGACTGAAGATAGACGGGTCGAAGTCTTGTTCAACGTTGCTATTATACTAAATGACATTTACTTTTGTTCCAAATTCCAATGATGATCATACATTTCATAAAATTCCAGATATAAGCTGATGACTACTGTGAAGTAGATAGAAATCGCGAATCAAACCCAGTTAATATGAGTTGGGAACAAAATGTTACTTTTCTACAAGTTTTAAAGCAGATGAGTTCACTATTTTTGTGAATAAGATAACTTTCTGTTATTTACCTCTAAATACACATTACCAAAATCGAGAAACAACATGTTATCAAGTCAGTCAGTTACAACGTAGAGCTTTGTACTTACGTGCATAAGTTCAAGTCGCCATACCATATTAACATGTTATCAAGGCAAGCGGATAAAAGGGATGTCAATCAAGAGACTTCAATTATGATCAAGAAACAGATCAACATAAAACCGTTTGTGTTTTAATAATCAACCAGTGTAGAGTAAAATTAAAATTTCGTAATAACTAAAAATGTTACTGAAGTTTAAAGTGTCCAAAAGACTAAAACGCAAAACATCAAGATTATAATAATGTATAAATCTCTGAGGATTATTCTATTCTCGATAAATAAACCGATATAAAGTTTAATATCTTGATCAAGACAGAAAAAATACATCGTAATTTAAACTTTAGGTGTGAACTGAGTTCGAATACTTTCGCTGAGCTGTTTTGAGATTTTTTAAGGCGCTCTTTTAAGCAGTTCTATAATACAAGATGAACATGCTTATTTCTCTAGCTATAAATGATTTTTGAAATAAAATGATTCATCGAAACTATCTCCAAACTGTACTTCTTTTTCAGAAAAACAACAAACTGCACCCAATTAGTTAAAGATCGATTAAATAGTAAGTGAGTTTGTAACGTGACAAGAATTCAAGAAGATAGAGATATAGTTTATTAACAAAAAAAGTACATCTAATCTTCAGACATTCATTTACAAAAAAAAGCAGATTACTAATGTCTTCTTTCGCACCTCTTCTGATTTTTACAATAATTTGATTGAGCCATACGTTTCGATTTGACACTCTTCTCTCCGGTAGGCATTTCTGGTCGACACTCCGCTGCATACTACTTAGGAGACAGTTCGCAATTATAATTCACCATAAATGCCATTATCTTTAAGAGCATAGTCTCACGTGTGTTTTAATACAATAAAGCCTGAATATATTCATTACAAATTAATGAATGAAACTTTCCATCTTGCTCATGTAAGAAATATAAAGCTTTGTCTAAAAGTACCTCAGACTTAGACTGATATTTCATATCCTTTTATAGGATCAAAAATAAATGTGTGAATGAAAGAACTGATTTCGATAAACTTTTGTGCAGACACTACATAAATAAACTGTTATATCTGTCACCTCTATTACTGTCATGCGAAATTCTTTCGACCAACTCATCCGGATCAACTTTTTACTATTAAACAACGTAAGTAATTTCCTGGTCATTTTCACTTCCACTGTAGTGACAACGAAGTTACCAAATAGTTAGTTACCAGATAAGGTCTATTTCAAAAATGTCGACAGGCGTAGAAAACGAAGGAATGTATGAATGTCTCTGTGGATAAAATGAAACTGCAATACATCCATAAATGTGCAAAAACTGTCCGTAACCAAAAATTGCCAAGTTTTACTGTGAGACGGCCGTTTGGCTAGTAAATACTTATATTTGAGTTCACTTATATTTAATTTGATTTAGCCATTCGATTAACTTATTCAACCAAGCCACCTGTATAGCAACAACTTATATGTACCATTAAGTTTTACTGTTGTCTGGTTTGATTGAGCTGATACGACTGAATATTGCTTACGCCTACGTGCATTTTCATCCTATTCACTTGAATGTTAACCTCTTATATATCTCAATGACTCGACATTTCCCTACGTGTATATACGAACATTTTAATCTTATTAATTCATTCATCCATTCGCATGTTTGCTTGGTAGTGCGTTTGCCCTGTATGTTTATGGTATGCTGATCCACTTTGTGGTGTGCTTAAAATTCAGCACTTCGTATTTGCCTTCTGGTTTATAACCGTCAGGCGATATTTGGTGAGGATTTTCAAGACGAGCGACTTACGAAGCTTAAGAACACGATGCAACTGGCCACTCATATTGACAATAATCAAAACAAAGGTCTATCTAGGTTTCCCAGAGTTCTCGTCACTTCAATCGTCGAGCCTGTTTCGCTCAGTTCAAACGCCATCGTGTAAACCACTTAGCTACTTAGCCAAGTGAATTGTAGTGGAACGCTTCTACTAAGAAAATACGATTTGTGAAAAATAAACACTATTGTACTCGTGTTGTTTAACTGTACCAAAAAACACTTCTTGCGTTGCTGCCATTTTTCATAACGCGCTACTCCCCATGTAATGCCTACTTTCTTCTTCAATAAAATATTCAAACATGGATTTACTTTGACGGCATAGTATGGAACATTTAGTGGTGGTTATAGTCAATCTGGTATCTCTCACGTCTAACGAATCATGAAACTTATTATTATTTGTAGCCATTAAATAAAATCGAAATTGAACCAACAGTAGATTGAATAATAAAGAGGAGAAATGTCATTAAAGTCTTTTAAATATGTGAAATAAAACATCAGGGGGTACACAGGCTCCCAATCATCGTTACTAGAACTTATATCGACAGATTGTAATGATGGTTTCTCAAACCTCGCTCTTGTACCTTCCTTAATTAAAGTGACCAGTTCTAGTTTTTGGTTTCCATACTGCCATCAGCAAAAATGCGTTAGCTCGAGGAAGACTAGACTTCTATGGAGTAAAAAAACAAGAAATTACAAACTTGGCATCCTGAAGAAATTAAACAATGTTAAGAGACTCCCTCTTCATTGCAAAGTCTTTGAATGTTGAATTTACATGTCAAAATAATTTATTCACGAATAAAAACTATTACATGGAGCATGTCAATTTACAGGCAAGATCAATTTATTACAAATTCAAACACATTTACTTCAATAGGTTGCTCAGTTAGACTGATATTTTATAAGATACATCAGTCGGTACCATAGAGGGTTGATATTTCCCATATGAAATTATGTATAATGTTTAGGAGATCATGATACGCAATACAATAGTTAGCCGGAATCGTTGGTCGTGTTGTGACTAACGATTACGCTGAGAAATTCGAAAAATTCCCCATCATGGTTCAGTTAAAGACGTCCTCATATTTCTCTGTATGAAAAAATGTGAGAAATTTATAGGATATTGGGTACCCATGAGTTAAAATATTAGTATCAGGAATCCTGAGATATAGGTGTTTCGAACATTTGAAAGTCTAAAATATAATAGGAAGAAAATATTGTTGAGGAATCTATAGGATACCTCAAAAGCATATCTTCGAATACAAACTAAAATGTTGAGATAAGAGACAGAATCAATCAACGTGAATAGATAGTAGTGCTTCATTATTAGTGGAAGAAGGGTTTATTGAAGTCCAGGAATTCTCAAATTACTCTATTGTTGTATGTACTTTAGAGATACTGTTACTTTCAGTCCATATAAACACCAACATGTTCTCCGAACACCGTTAACAATGAGGAACTCAGTTCATTTGATCTGTTAAATAAGCTTCATATAGATCAGTGCATCTCACTCAGTGAAATTCGTCCCAGATTACTCGATAACTTAGTAGATTTAATCACTGATTCCTCAAACATATGTTTCAAAGATTGGAACCTAGTTATAGACGTTGCCTTTATTGACGAGTGAAGTTTTCAACAAAGTCCTTCGCAGCCTGTTTCTATCTAAGATTAATTTTACGGGATCGTAGTCAACTTATTTTTATGGATAAAGGATCTCCTTCTCAGGAGTCAACGAAGAGTACGTATCAACTTCAGGTTGCCTAGATCGGAAACTTTGCCTTGGGTATGATTTGAAATCAGTGTTGTTCCTTTGTGACTGTTGATGACTCTCGTAGTTTCCCATCATCAACCATTTGTGACACACTTACAATATCAATATATGGTGAGTGATCGGAATGAAGATAACAGATAAGAGCTTCAAAATGAACAGTTCGAAATTCGGCAATTGTCACGTGCAAAATTAGGATGATGGATAATAATACCCTAATTTTCATGCAGATATATAACGTACAATCTTTCAGAATCATATGATCAATGTGCAGACCATTTAGCCATCTCAACTGTAAAACATTTTTGCAATTGTATACCGTATTTATTCGACCCAGATTCGAGCAATGTTTACAAGCTAGCCACTGCTTGTAGAAGACAGTTACCTGTGGGAAAAAGTACAAATAAGCTGATGCTTTGTATTACAAAGCAGTCATATGATGAGAGATCCGTTGCACTGAACCAGTTACTTCATCATAAGGAGGATCAGAGGTAACTTTACCATTTGTTTTAAATTAAACAATAATAAATTTACACCAGACATATCCCCATTTTTATTGTACAACAAATAAGAGAACTGACGGAAGAACTGGAGTTCACAATTCCAGTAACATATTGACACGTCCTATCTTTTCGCTAGTTTCGGGACTAACAATCTTTGAGGCCACAGCAAAAAGTTCGAAAACCACGATTTTCGTACTCCTGAACTTATCAGAAAACAATGGAAAAATTTAAATTATGTATTTCTGATTGTCAACTTTATGGTTGGACATATCCACCTTTTTCTGAAAGCTATGTTTTTGAGTCTTTCTAGGTGTCATAAACGAGATAAACGTATTTTACTTGTGTAAAGCTTAGTAATGGCTGCGTTGTTCAAGACTCAATTCACTCTGACTGCATTGGTTTGATCCGCACTCCTAAAACCAAGCTTATCAATAAACAATACCTGTAGCCTTACAGAAAAAATGAGAGTCGGGAGAAAAAAATCAAATGGTTTATATTAGCTCGTGAAAAACGTACTGTATGTTGTTTATCAGCTATTGGCTCTTCAACTTTTTCAAGGTTGCCGATAATTTAAATTGAAGGTTATTCGTGTTAGTGCCTCAACAACACTGTTATTTATTATTCATACAATATCTGTGATATGTTTTGGTCAAATAGGTTTTTTCTTCGATGGATTACGTTTTGATAACACTTTCTATGTTTCGTCTGATGTAATAAATCCTTGTAAGCTCATGCGGGAAGCCTTAATACCCGGTTTCATTTTATTGAGGCGGTACTCCTGCATAAGCCCTTGGATTCGTACATTTTTACTGTGTTTTCTTTCTTATATTTGAATAATTAAAGCTATTCAGCTTTAGAATGATGCAATTAGCCACAATTTTCTTACCGTTCTATAATCTTTAAGGATTCATGTAATAATTCAGTTGTTTCTTATTTTGTTTCGTTTATTTCTGACCCATATATTTGACGTCAGTAGTCATAGTTTCTTCATAAACATGTATAAGATGATTGTGTTTTTCGCAGTCTCCAGTCTGTATGTAATAGTGGATTTATCCTAGCCGAGTTTTAATTGACTGCGGTTGCTTTAACCTATGGTCAATCCATTTCCAATGACTGCAAAAATAAACTGCGCAATCATCCCAAATTCTATGATTTTTACATATCCCTTCAAAAAATGAATGCAATTATATCCAAACATCAACTTGATGTTACGAATAATCTTCGTTTTTTAGTTAACCAGACATTTACCAGATTTCTTTTTGGTGTTTTCTTTACCCATATATTCACTCCCGGTGCAGATTTATTGCTCACCTCGCTCTATAAATTGTTTTGTTTTATAGTGCCTAAATTTCTACCTGTAGAAGAATCTCAAAACATATTGATTATTCACATTATTTTCTCTTTAGATCCTTTCATTTTGATTGAGTTTTACTTCTTAATCCTGACTAACGATTAGAACCTAGGTAACACAAGTCAAATCAATCAGTCGTAGGGTCAAAATAAAAAAAATGACAACGTACTTGTTTTTTGCCCCAGAGAATACCTTATTCTTGAACAACTTCATTCTGAGTTTTAGATTCAATACACTGTTGTGCGGTCCTGAACTTGGGTATGCTCATAGGCTAAAAATATAATAACTAGCTTGTGCTAATAATTAGGTATCATAGCTGATATTGAGCAAAACGCACCCTTCAGTATTTATTTCCAAGTTGGCTATGATCAAGAATGTTGGCCGTTAATGTCGAATGGTATAACATCATATCTATTGACCTGATTCAAAAAAATAGCCAGAAGATTGTAAGTTGTTGCTATAAAGTAATAAGGGTCGGAATAAATACAAAGTGTTTATATCACATTTTGTAGGTCTCTTTCCGATTTATTTCTCGCTTCAAATATAAGTTTATCTTCTTTTGTATTAATCCTAGTTTCTTCATGAGGTTACTTAAGCCTGCCTGGGTGTCTCATGGATTCTTATCAAAGGACAAAGCTATTGGTAAATTTTCTTCAGATTTGCATGACCATTTTAGGTCGACCTATATATAGCTTAGATATACATCCTGATGGTTCACGTCTGGCCACTGGTGGGGTAATTGACACATGTGGAGTTGTTGTTTTATGGAATATGGCTCCTATCCGAGATCCAACTTTAGAATCAAATGAAAACTCTTGTCTTAAGCTTTTTCAAATGGACAGTCATCAAGGTGAGCAGATAACTAGAATACTTTTACTATTAATTATAATTAATTTGAAATAATTTTTAGTATCTCGTTCGTTTATTGTCAATTAGTTCACTAGGATAAACTTGTCTTCTAATATGTAACGGCAATAAGTTTCTCTCAACGTCTGTTTATATTGGAGCGATACTTTACATAATTGCGCCATTCTCTCGGTCACTATCCCAGTTCATACATAAATTCACTGATCTGTTTGGTGCCTGCTTGTACCAATGCTTGCTCGTTTAAATAAATGTAAATAAACTCACCAGTCACCATTTCCGGCTCTAAATAGTGACTGATATATAAACTCTATGAAATTTATAACCTTGCGCTTAACCGATCACGTTTGTTTTCCCATATATATACGTAACGACGATCTCGCAAATGGGAATCGAATCCCACGACCTTCGATCACGCCCGTAAACGCTTAACCTATTGATTAAAGTTAGACAATAGCATTATTGAATAACTGCTCACTGGTCAGGATGTTAATCGTTCCCACCCGATATCGAAGATCATGTATGTGATCGTGGAGGCTTACTGCTGATAAGCTCTACACCGTGATAAAACAGCTGTTCAGTGCTTCCATGTTCTCAACGGTGATCTAACATTGATCGATTCATGATCTCAAATGTTTTGTTATTGTTCAACAATTTGCAGCGATACACATTTCTATTAGATCTTATGTTAATTATAGTTTTCGATAAACAATAACGTCAACAAATATACTACTTAGTTTTTTTTCTGTTTTACAATGACAAATATTTTTTTGCTTATAGCTTGTGTCAATTGTGTTCGTTGGTCACCATCTGGTCGTTGGTTAGCATCTGCTGGAATGGATAAAGTTATTATGTTATGGTCGAAAACAGCGTAAGTTCAAGTGTAGTTCTTTGGTTAATTGACTATTATTATTATATTTCTGTATGTGTGTTTCATGTTTGATGCATTGATAGTCTGTAGGACTTTCTACTTGTATACGTCTAGTCAAATAAAAGCGTTTAAAGAAACTCTTATCTTAACTTCATAGAATAGGTTGTAGAAGTCTGGTCGACAGCCTATGCTGCACCAGGGGTAACCGGTGTAGGTAAGCAAGTTGATTGTAGAATCAATACTTAAAGTCTTATTTCATTCATTCTGTGGGGGTGATTGTCTCATTAATACTCATTAATCAATGAATAGATGAATTTCTTACTTTACTGTTAGATACGTTATGCTAAGTCTGTAATGCACTGTTCCTGGGTTATTTTTAAATTTACTCACTGGGATGCATTTGATCACTGTCGATTAAGATGCTAACATTATATCATGTTATATATATTCATCTATTTTTACAGAATTCCAATCAAATATGATCATTTTAATATTATTTTGTTTACAGTGGTACATCCCGTCCAGTTCAAGTATTTGGTTCAAAAGAACCTACTAAGTTTACAGAACATTGGCGTTGTGTGTCAACACTTCGAGGTCATAGTGGTGGTAAGTTGGCTTCTACTGACATCATATTGACTAATTTTATCTCAAAAGTTGTTGTTTAATTGACCTAAATAATTAATTTTCAAATGTTAAATTCATTCTATGTATATAGTGGTCTTGGAATAGCGATTGTATCAATAAATATTCTGGTATAAACATCTCATAAGATAGTTGCTTGAGTTATTTCTGCTTAATACATTGTATTTGATCATTCCTATCTTTATTTAAGGACTGAATTACACGCTAATATTGTCGTGAATACGTCTCTATTTGATTAACCACGATCTTATAGTGTGCACTGTATTTAAATGACATAATTCACAGTTGCGTCAAGTTGTACAACTAATAGGGACATGGAGGTATTGGAAAAGGTTTAAGGATCAAAGATAAGACTCGATAAAATATATACAAGTGAAAGAAATCTAAAACGAGAAAAAACAATTATACGGAGTTTACAAGCTTAAAATTTGGCGGAAGATAAACAATGGATTGATCTGCACCATTACAAGCGATTTCGAGCCATGTCGCTCAAAGTCTCCAGTCATCTTTTATGATAACCACATGGAGCCCAGCCAGATAGTCTATACCTACGAACATGGTTCAATCCAATTGTTAATGACCTCGTGAAGTGGTGTCATATTTTGGTTTGACTACCTCTTGCTTTCTTTCAACCTACTCCCACACTAGACAACATAGACCATCGATATCATTTCCCTAAGCCTAACATTGCTAGTTCCATCGTCCCAGAATACACGAACAATGTTTTCTAGACACTTCTGATCGAATAGTCTATTCTTAATGGCCGCAATTTTCATTAATAAGTATATCTATCTTATTCTTGTAAAACAGTAACTCAACTAGATTATAAATTCAAATTATCCTTTAACTTAGCTCGGTTTGTGCAGTCGGTTACTTGTAACACTAGTGTTATGCATTTATTACACCCATTAACCATGAAATAACAGTATCCTGTATACGCTAACGGTCAATAGGCTATACACAATTCTCAATGCTTTTCAATCTACCGATCAGCAATCTCTTTCGTAACAATCAAATGTAACTCACTCGATTATAGAGATAAAATACCAAGTCACACTTCATTACATGTGATAAATTTCAACATCTGCATAACTAAGACAATTGCTATGCTAATCTAAATAGTAAGTTTATGATTACTCTAGTTTATGAACAGTAAAAAGATATATGCAACAGGTGATCGATAAAATATCTTTATATATCCTATGCAGCAATAGGACTCTTCAGATTAGCCTTCACCTAATATATCTTGAGGCTAAAAATGTAAACTCATACCTGGTAAAATGAAATCACCTTATTATTCTATGGCTACTGATATTTATACACTATAGTCAAATGTTTATCGAATTGATATTTCCTTACAAAAATTTTTCATCTCTTCCTTTCTGTCAAATATCAAATAGAATAGAGAATAATCAGAATTAGTTTTTTTACAATTTTCTTAACTACATTTGTGTTTGTCTTTTTGTTTAGTCAGTCAGTCAGTCAGTTACAACGTAGAACTTCGGATGTACGTACATCAGTTCAATTCGCCGTACCACGGTAGCACAGAGATGCAATTGTCGATTCAAATCCCATAGTGGTAGATGTAGTAGAAGTAAGAGCAATAATCGGAAAGATCACGGTCCGAAGATATTATTCAAGAAGTATAATCCAGTGAAATAGATTTGAGACTAGAAGAATGAAGGTCATGAGGAGTTTAGATTAGAATTTGGGAGAACACAAAGAATGGATGAACCTGCGCCATTGCGAACGATTTTCAGCCTTGTCAGCGTCCTCAACAAATAGAACTATGTCATCGGCATATTTTAAGTCAATAAGAGTGTCTCCTGGTAGAAGGTCTATCCCTGATAAGTCAGACGAAGATAATGTTAACTCTAAAAGCATGTCTATGACAAGATTAAAGAAGAATGGGGAGAGTGGACAGCACTGACGGGTACCACTTGAAGTAGAGAATTCCGGTGACAGTTCGCCATAAGCTCTCACTCGACCTGTAGTGTTCGAGTAGAGAGCTTGTATAACGTTAATTTACTTCTTTGGTACACTTTTAAATGACATATACTGCCACAGAACCTCACTATCGACAGAGTCAAATGCCGCTTTAAGGTCGAGAAATACTACTATTGTGGGGCGTCTGAACGTGTGTCTTTGTTCTAGGACCTATACATCCACGTCCAGGTCGGAAACCAGCCTGGTTTTCTCGAGTCTGCTGTTCATGAGCTTTCGTTAGGCTTTGGAGTATTATTGAGGCCAGTATTTTCAATACTATATTAGTTAAACTGATTCCTCTGTGATTGTCACAAGAGGACTTTTGTTCTTTTTTATAGAGTGGGATAATCAGCGATTGAGACCAGTCAAATGGGATTACGTTCCTAGATCCCACTTAAAATTTCAGTTAGTTTAATTGCTAAAACTGGACCACTATTGTGTTTATATTGTGGTGTTCGTTAGGGTTGTCCTCCTCCTTCATTTTCATTTAACTTTGTTATTAACATGTTTTTAAAGACAACGTTTACGTCGTCTGAATTTTCACGAGTTGAACTTTTACTGGGCGATTCACTTGTCTTAGAATATGCAAATAATATGGTTATGTTTTGTGAAGACGCTCACAAAATCCAAATCCTCTGACCGCTTTAATCAACAATGCGAGCATGTTCAGGATGCTTGCTTCATAAATGGCTTGCGGCGGCACTTGACCCAGTGATAGCGATTGAAGTAGTTCAGCGTGTTGACCGCGTCACTAATCCATGAAGTCACTGACAACTGGGCTGACCCATGTTAGTAGCTGTAGGTTGCCAGGTTTGGGTTCCCAAGACAATCCTAACCGATGGTTACAGACTTTAAAGAACATGGCTTAAAATAGTTTGCTATGGCACAGGTGCATCCATTATTTGTTATCTCTTAAATTCTAATCTTCTCAATTCATCATGACTTTCTGCTAACTCTACTACTATATTGTTCCATCTCTCTATGCAGTAGTATGGCAAGTTGTATAGATGTACCTACGTACCAAGTTCTACGTTGTAACTGACTGACTGACTAACTGATTTGTGTTTATATTCTAGTACAGCCGTTCAAACGAATAAGTCTACTTAAAGTTTATTTCTTTTTTAGATATTATTGACTTATCTTGGTCTCATGATGGAAATCGTTTGGCTTCAACTAGTGTAGATAATTCTGTCATTGTTTGGTGTCGTCAAAAACTTTCTAATGGTTCAGGTTATACAAGCAATTCTTTCTATTTACAAGCAACTTTACGAGGTCATAAAGGTTTTGTTAAAGGTGTCACCTGGGATCCAGTTGGTCGTTATTTGGCTAGTCAAGGTGATGATTTAACTGTGAAAATATGGCGTACTGCAGACTGGCAAGAAGAGGCCAGCATTAGTAAACCATTTACAAAGGTAATGTTAATGAGACTATTATATAAGCTATATCTGTTGATATGTTTGGTACTCGTGTAGTGAAAAGGACATAGGTGGGGCAACCGACTTGTATTTGATGAAAATTACAGAGTTACTCAGTAAAATTGGAAAACCATATCGTAAATCGTTCATTTGCAAAATAACAGTTCACCATATCGAACTGGACTGTTCCTGTTGCAAAACATCAATCCATTGTCACTATTCATGCGTTTCATACAAATTCCATTGTTTTCTAACTCTTCCTTTCTTGATCTTCCCCCATATTATGCTGCCAGACATTACGTTGACACTCACGCCATATACTACTTATAAGTAGCTCGCACCACAGCACCACACTCGAACGTCTGTTTAAAACTCCCCATTGACTTTCTAGTTCTTCAGAGCTGCCCTACACTTAATCTTCGAACAATAGATAGGTCATAAGTAAGAATAGAAGCTTTCCTTCCTACTCAGAAAACAAGGTGCGTTACAGGTAACCTTAACGTCCTGGAACCATGCTGAATTAAGTAACAAGATAATAATTACCTAATCGATGTGTCGCATAACTAATCACTTTTTCTAGAAGTTTACATTGAATCGTGATTAAACGAAATGCTTCTTGTATTCCGGTTGTTGAAGACTTTTCAGGGATTCTCCAGAATTAGCGATAAGAACAAATTATAGCTAGGTATTGAGACTACTTTTTGTAACTGCGAATAGAACTTAAAAACGGAAATTGTGTTATAGCTCGATGGAAAAATCATTTATTTCACCATCTAAACGCTTAGAAACATTTGCATTTATTTGAGAATATAGTTGTGTTGATCACGCTGAATCGAACAATACAAAGTACTACACTAATAAATACCTGCATGTTTTGGATGATGGCTTTTGTAGTTCTCTAAGTTTTCACATCCATACGAGAGGACAGTTTTGTGGTTTTCATTGAAAATTGTTACTTTGATGTTGGTTGACAGTTTTTTCAAGTTCCAGATGTTCTTTAATTGTAGAAATACTGCTTTTGTTTCGCTAATCCATGTCTTCACATCTGTTGATCTACTGATCTTTACTCATTTCAGTTTTACTTCTTACCAGCATTCATTCATTACGTAATCACTTATTTCTAGCCTTTTTGACCTTGGTAATTGTTGTAATGCTCGCTTAACTAATTCCCGGCTAATTCCTATTGCTTAGTATTCTCTGACTACAATACACTGGACAGGTTCCAAAGAATCAAAAACACGGTGGAACAGGAAAAGATTATATTCCGAATAGCAAGGTTAAATGGAAATACGAAGCCGAAGGCGAAGGCAAAAATAGATACAACGTTAGTTTATTTATAGCATTTACATGAGAAGCTTCTGGATAGAAATTCACGTGATCGACTGGATTAGATTTAGCCAATCAGCATGCAGCTAACAGTACGAGAATTTTCTACCCTGTTCTCCAAGAATCGATCAGGTGCTGATTGGATAGGAAATTAGCCAATCGGCGCGCAGCTGACGCAGTCATGCTTTATTGCATCTATGGTCCCCTAACACTTCCCCTTTGACCAGATTCGTAGGATCTGGTGCCAGGATCCAACTGCAATGATTTCGAAGGTGTCCAGTAGAACGTCAAGTGGTATTCGATACTGAGTCCCGTAGCTGGCTATCGAAGTTACTTTCAGTTGGTTAGCATGACGTACCCAAACTTCTGAGCCAACTGACACCTCACGAATCACATTCCCTTTCTTTTTCGATATCCGACCAACTGTCCATGCAGGATGTTTTCTACGATAGTCCATAGCAAGTACTTTTTGACCCACTGTGAACGATCGTCTTTGTGCCCCATGGTGTCGATTGAACTGCTTCTCCATCGATAGGTTTCGTTGAGGCTCAAGAGCTAGTCTAGGACGAATGACATCAAAATGTGGTCATATTTTTATGCCAAGTAGAGCTTCTGCAGGTGAGACTCCGTTAATCGTCTGGATAGGAAATTAGCCAATCAGCGCGCAACCGACGCAATCATGCTTTATTCCATCTATGTCCCCCTAACAGTAATTATCAGTGTTGCATATATATATATATATATATATATATATATATATATATATATATATATATATATATATATATATTACAAGTTGCAAGCAGCTGATCTGAAAAACCAAACGAACTAAAAATAAATCCAGGTTATTCTGCTTAGATTATTATTCTTGCTCTCTTCAAGACATTGACCAAGGAGGGCCATTTGTATGAAATAATAATAATAATCTCCTTTGTTTCAGTCTGTACATTGCACTGAATATTATTAATTGCTTACGCGTGTTACCCCTAACAGAGCGTAGGTCGTCAACTGGCATTCTCCAACCTGCTCTGTCTTGGACCTTCTTTTACAGTTCTACTCAATTTCTATTCATTCTTTTCATGTACGCTTCCAATTCTCGGCGTAATGTGCTTTTTTAGTCTTTCTCTTTTGACACAGTTGGTTGCTTTCCTCAATGAGTGTCCTATCCACTTCCAACGCTTTTTCCTAATTTCTCCCTTCACTGGAATATAGTTTGTTCTCTACACTGAATATTATTCTTCCGTAGTAGATATAATTTGTAAATTAATTGTTTAAATACACAATGTTATTCCGCAAGTTTTAAAAAAACCTATTACATTTATTAGGCTAGTGGACAAAGTCAAGTTATGCGTTTATCATGGAGTTTAGACGGGTCAACTCTTGCATCACCTCATGCTATAAATAATGGATTTCCTACTGCTAAACTAATTGATCGAACAAATTGGTCACCAAGTTTAGATTTAGTTGGACATCGTAAACATGTTATTTGTGCAGTAAGTTAAAATGTTTTATTGCCGAATATACTCAATCACTTTGATTCATTATATGGAGTATATGTCATGTTATTTGTCATAACTTACTATTCGTTATAGAGTTATTGAGATTATTGTTTCTCATTGAAATCATGAATCAATAGTTGTTAGATCGTTGTTAGAGCACTGGCAAGTCGTTTCGTCCTGGTATAGCACTCATCAGTAGGTCAGTCAGTCAGTTGCAACGTAGAACTTCGTACGTATGTACATCAGTTCATGTTGCCATACCATATTAGCACAGAGACACAAATGTCAAATCAAATCACATAGTGATAAAGATAGTAGAGGTATTAATGGTAATGAAGAAGACTAGGGTTTGAAGATATTATTCAAGAAGTATAATTCAGTGAGATAAGGTTAGGAAGACAAAAGTAGAGGTGCTGACAATTTCAGAAGATTAGGATTTGAGAGAACACAAAGAGTGGATGCACCTGCGCCATTGCAAACGGTTTCGAGCCATGTCGTTTAAGGTCTCTAACCATTGGTGACTTTCGTTTCGCGGACCCCAACCAGGTAGTCTACATCTACCAACATGACTCAGTCCACTTGTCAGTGACTTCATGGATTTCTGCCATGTTTTGGTTTGGCCGCCCCTAGCTTTCTTCCAACCTACTCCTACACCACAAAACCCAGCCAGTCGAGGCGGTCGGTAGTTAGGCATTCGTAACACATGTGCCAACCACCTCAACTGATGAAGTTTCACCACTTCATTTATTGATCTGCCATTCTTACCTAGTACTTGTTTCCTAACAACAGCATTGCTTATACGGTTGTCCCATGATTCACAAGCAATGCTTCTTAAACATCTATGATCGAATACTAGTAACCTACGAATATCTTCTACTCTCACTGGCCATGTTTCACATTCATATAGGAGAACGGAGGGAACTGCTGCGCAGTACACCCGTCCTTTGGTTAGCGAACGGATATCTTGCCTACGCCATAAGTGACGCAGGTTGGCAAAAGCCAATCGAGCTTTCTGTATCCGCGGTGAGGTTTCGTCAGTCACCAGGCTATCGGCGCTGATGAGGCTCCCCAGATAAGTGAAGTGATCAACACGCTCGACTACTTTATTCCCTATCACTATTTCAGGTGTCGATGCAACCCAATCTTTAAGCAACATTTTAAACTTCGAGGGGGAAAGCCACATCCCGAACATGCTTGCATTGTTGCTTATGGTAGTCAGAAGACTCTGCATTTTGTCAACGTCTTCACCGAATAGAACTATGTCATCGGCATATTCTAGATCAGTAAGCGACTTTCCTGGTAGAAGGTCAACCCCTAAAAAATCTGACGAGCCTAATGTTAACTCTAAGAGGATGTCTACGACAAAGTTAAACAAGAATGGGGAGAGTGGACAGCCCTGATGGACACCACTTGATGTAGGACTCATCAGTAGTGCTTATTTGTAAATCCCGGTACTCGCGAGAATCGAAACCCTGACCTTCGGTCTCGTTGATGAAGACTTAACCTGTACATTGCTGAGGTGGCATCCAACGGTGTTAATGTCTAACTTTGATCAGTCGTAGGTTTTGCCCAACCTCACCCCATTGTTTTCGGTAGTTACTGCCTACATCCAACAGGATGGAACTCCACTGATCACTGTTTCTTACTCGAACTCCGAGACGTTCCTCACGAAGCTGGTCACTAGTGCGCACTGCTAAACACAGCGTCTACATCAAAGAGAATACTCATGGCAAATCCACTTATAACTGGCCTCAAGCACTTGCCTTTTGGAATGTACAGTCATGTTCCTGTGTTTCTCAATATAAGCAGTCTTCACATCTCTATCTTTTATGAGCTAATTTGACATATTTTAAGTGTCTAGAGCAACTTAATTATGGCGTTCTCATTAATTTAACGATTGACAGTATGCTCTGTGTGTGTAATATATAAAGTATGATTACCGTGTTATTTGATTAAAAGCCTTAGTTATCTAGTTTTTGTAAAAAAGAAAATCAGTTCAATTAATCGAACTAACTACATTTTTCTTTTATTTTTTTTCTTACTTTTCATTCATTTCCTATTTTCAGCGTTATAATCCTAATGTTTTACGAAAACAAGATGGTTCAGGCATTCCAGTAAGCTGTTGGAATATATATTTTTTTTCTATATTTCGTTATG
Source organism: Schistosoma turkestanicum (assembly GCA_944470395.2). Lineage (NCBI taxonomy): Eukaryota > Metazoa > Platyhelminthes > Trematoda > Strigeidida > Schistosomatidae > Schistosoma > Schistosoma turkestanicum. The sequence goes on along the minus strand of OX103974.1, from coordinate 36,361,144 downwards.
TTAGTCATTATTTTCAATGTTATTTCATTTATGATTTTCACAATAACTAATGTCTCGTCATCTAAGGGTAGTAGGAGTGTCTGGGCCTGTCTGCATCAAGTTCGGCTACAACTTCTGCTATCCTATGCCATATACGTGTATGGAGTGCTCGGGTATATACGGTGACGTGCATAAATGGAGCCTTTTTGGGGTTGTGGTGGCGACTACCTCTTCGTGGTCACGTCAGGCAACGTGGCGGTGGTAACCTCGCTGCGGCTAAAGTTGTTCCGAACGCTTAGGATGCCATGCTTAGCATGCTCTAGAATAATGGTACGTGTTCATGATTACAAGGCCGTGGATGCCACTCTGGGGGATTAGGACTGAACGCCTTTAGGTCTGAATCGCGTCCATTGAGCGTAGGTAAATTGAAATAATGGTTTGAGGACTTGTCCTCTATCATTCCGGTAGTAGCAAATACCGTGAAGGGATATAGCTTTCCAGCTTTCTTGAAGGTGGCCCTAGACGATTTGTTTGGGGAAGCAGCCGTAAAGATCCTGGACTATTGACGCCGACCCTATATGATTGTCCCGAACACTGCATCTCAGTGTAGTGTGTAAACTGGCGTCGAGGTCCCTTAAACAAGCGTCTGCATTTGGGTTATGGGATCCTGTGCTGAAAGCGTACTTGATCGCAAATGATGTCTGCTTATTTATGTAGTGGGATTATTCCTGTCTGGCTGAGTGCTTGCGCTTGGTCGAATTCATGACATCTACTCCATGGAAGGGTGTACATTCTGGCTGACCTTTTGGAACAAACCCGATCTTTTGCTTTATGTGGTGTTTTAAGGGCTCCAGTCGATTGTATCAGTGTAGGGCAGTTGGAGGCTAGATGGTTGAAACGGCTGCTGGTTAGTGCACTACTGGGTGGCTCGGTAAACCATCGCGGGGTACAGGGACTAGCTGGGGAAACCCGCCTTGCTGCCCATACCGATTGGGGGATGTGGGTAGTGGTTTGGTTGGAGAGATTGAATTAATTCATAAGCACCCGCACGGGGGCGACGCTCGTACGCACACTGATTGGATGTCCAACTTGCTTGCGGTAGAATCTAGTCGACATGTACATACCCTTTTGGGCAAAGGGAATCGCGTGATGGCAAACGTGTGAAACTTTGTGATGTGTAAAAAGCAGCATGTGTGCATGTGCTGCAGGCGGGTTGGTTAACCCACAACCTACTGATTATTGTATTGTAAAACAAAACA